>UELV01156923.1:0-42466 GCA_900490015.1 Megastigmus stigmatizans
GCTTGTAAATGTTGTTAAGTTAAAATTAGCCAAAGAATTCTCCAAAACCACCATCGGAATCAAGTAAAAGAGGAGAGAAAGAGAGAGAGAGAGAGAGAGGAAGGGAGAGGGGGAGGGGGGTAACATCTATGAAATATACGGTAAAGTAACAAAAAAGTCAAGAAAAACTTTTTTTCATTTATGTTTGTATGTATATCTTTGAGTTAAATGATGCAGCTTATTGAATTAAATAAATGTTCTATTAACATAATGATTTTTCCGTCTTCCATTCTACAACGATTCGTTGTTAATTTGACAATATTAGAGTTTGCGCTATTTCAACTATGAAAAATTGTTGAATCAATTGAATTTTTTTCCCTGTGTATAAATAATTTCTTATATGAAAATTTCCTGTTAGAGAGGACTTGTGAAAAACATATTATTAAAAAGAAGCGGAAAAATGCGTGATTTAGAAAACATTCAAGATCTACGATGGTGAAAATATAATAAAAGTTTTCATCCCCTGCATTAGTTAAAGTTTCGCTAAATTATAAAAGAATTTAACTTACATCAAACAATGAATCTATTCATTATTTTTGATCAATTAACACCTTGTGTATATTTAAAAAGTACTACGAAGCATCGCTCTTGAGTAGAAGCTTTAAGACAACAAGATGTTCCTGCAACATAAATTTAGACATTATTTAAACGTTTCGTATTTGAAAAAATAATTAATCTATCTTTAGATTTTATTAATTTATTTACTATAATTTTCAAGCAATTTTACTTATTCATCTCACTAAATTTTATACTGACAACATTAAAAATCAACTCGATCCTAATACGTAAACCTTTAACCCAAGCCACATCATAAACTTGCATTTTACAACACCGAAATGAACACGTCCTCCAATCTCTCCACACGCCACATTCCACGTATCATCATATAGGAATAGCCGCGTAAAGCAGCAATCCACTTTGTGTAGAGCAAGACACACTCGACAGACCTGAAAGAAGAGATAAAAGCAAGCATCAAAGAGAGCTTCCACATATATACACAGAGAGAGAGAGAGAGAGAGAGAGAGAGGAGCCGGTGCTATACACCGCCCAGACGATATGATCGATGAGACAGGCGGCGGCGTTCATAGCGGGTGCCACTTAAGTCCTCCGGTCCCGCCACTGTCACAATAATCAATTAGCATTGCAGCCGTGTCGACAAGGCTAATTCCTCATGTAAAGCGATAACCCTTTGCCGCGCGCTCGTCATAAGTTGCTTGCGCGCGCGCGCGCCTACGATCATCATTTATTTCCGGCGCTCGTCGTCACGCGCTCAAGCGCGCATCCATCCATCACACACACACTCACACACAGACACATACATACACGCGTTATGAGCCTATAGTGCGTGGGCAGAAGCAGAAGCGGGCTTGTTTAGATAAGGGATATATGTGAGTTTAAGTGACAGGGATCAATTTTCGAATCAAGCCGACCGCTCAATTTATTAATGAGCGAGTTATGTTTTAATATGATCAATCATGTTATTAGTGGCACTGATTATGTTATAGCTTGATATGATGATACGAGGCCTGTTGGGGATCGTTATTAAGATGTTATGTGCGCTGTGGCGAATCTATAGATGAATATTTGTTTTAATTCCTGCGATTTCGTTATTATAAATACTTTTTTATTTCCAATAGATTTTTAATGCTTCTGAATTATAATCATTAAGAGACTATTGGAAATAACAAAGTATGTATAATAACAAATTCGCACAAATAAACGTAATTTGCAGTGTATTGTTAATAAGAATATTAGAAGAGATAAGAATCCATCTATTCAAAAATCATTAGCTTGGAATGCAAAGTTTCACTTTGCGTGTACCTGTAAACATCCTCCCTCGTTCTTTACATTTTCCTCGTTGTCGCCGACCGATTTCTCCAAGTTTCCCAAAATATTTTCTATTTCTCTTCCGACAACTCAAAAGTCGGCTCACGTAAGAGAGAAAAAAAAACAAAAAAAAAAGCTAAGCAAGGAATGCAAGGAACACCCGTTGCTCGTTGACTTTCACCACCGCGTCCACTTATCGGACCTGCACCTTTTGTCGGGCCTAGATTTTTGTCGACCCCCAAAGTCAACCAATAAGGTACAAAGTGGCCCAAGAAAAAACTACTTTTAGGTATATGTAAAAACGCCCGCGTGTAAGAAGGGAAGAAGAAGCATTACTAAATTTTCCGGTTCTATGCAGAGAAAAGGACGACAGACTGCAGAAGAGCCGAAAATTGTGTACGAGCGCATCAGGAAAAGTCAAGATTTAGGACTCTCTCTTTTGGTGAATGCAGCAGGTAAGGCCACAACAGCGGGTAAATATTATGGAGACCGACTTTTCCAAAAAGTGCTGTATATGCGCGCGAGCGTAAAAAAAAAACAATAAAGGAAACAGCAGCAGCAGCAGCAGCGCGCGGCTGACCATATTATATACAGCAGCGGCAGTAGCAGCAATAGGAAACAGACCGTGGCTGTAAATCCGTCCCGTTGCGCCATCCGTCCAACTACTACTTATAATGCAGACGGAAAAATCGAAGGAGGTCACAAGTCAGCTGCCGGCCGCGTGTCATAAATCGATCCGACCAATTTTTCCGTCGATCCCTCCACAATGAAGCTTTATAACGCCCAGAAGTCAGTCCGCGCGATGGCCGGAATAAAAGCTTCTTCGACAGTATAACTCTGCACAGCTCACTCATTCATACACTGCGGAGATTTTTACGGATCTTTTTTTACAGCTCGCGCAGAACAGAGAAAGAAAGAGATCGTCCTCCGGATCTCTTCATTTTCCACGTATATACTATATAGGGTCGCAATCAACTTCCCTGCGTATATATACGCTCACGTTCCAAAAAGGACAAGGAATCTTCTTCTTCGTCTTCTTCCTCCTCTACTCCTTTTTTTTTTTTCATTTTTTATTAGTTTTTCCATTACACCGGACCGAGAAGTCGTAAAGTTGATCCTCGTAACCCGAGCGCGATTGGGGGGCCATCGAATAGCATAACGTCGGGGGTATGCCGTTGCCGGGGCTGCTGCTGCTGCCCCCGTAAGAGACGAACGCCTTTATCGCGAGGCGTAAATTTAAGTGTTATGAGGAACGCGTTCGCTCGCTAGCTGCTGCTCGGTGCAGGTGAGTTGGGCCAATATAAAAGCCGAAGCCCGAGAGCGGCAGTAAAGCTGCGCGCGCTCTGTGCCAGGCTGGACGGGCTCGCGCAAGCCGCGCCACTGCACCGAGTTCTGGACGCGTTAAGGGATGAGCTGCAACGTTTAAGTTCAACTATATATGGGCCGACTTTGACGAAACTAAAGGAGGATGGGAAAACGAACGTATCCTGTGTGCATGTGCATTTATGTGTATGTATATGTATATATATCGGACGGAAGCAAGCGAAATCCAGGACGTGTCCGCGATGAGTTTGAGCCAAGTCCAATCAATTACTCGGGAGGTTGGGCTGAGCTGGGTGAGTAATTAAAAGCATCAGGATTGCCTTCAGCGATATCCGCATGGATTTTTAGGTGTTATTAGACGGGAGAATGTTCAGTGATTCTTGATTGCGTTTTAGGTGTCAAGGGCTTCTGTATAATGATGTTCAATATTTATACTTGTACAACGTCTGAATGTGGACTGGAGTGATGAAAGTCTTTGTTTGGATTGCAACTTCAGCTGCCTTCAGTTCTTACTATACTATTAATTATTAATATTATTTGAATTATCATAGATTATCATAAACAAGGCTGATAAATTTGCTTCGTTCAGTTCTATGTAAGATGAAATATGGCCACACTTTCCTTATTATATATTTATGTACCTACAAAGAAAATGAATAATGCGAATACCGAAGAATTGCATCATGCATATAAATAATTAATTACAGTCGACTACCAAAGTTTTGCCGATTACAATACAGAAGCCAAAGGGTATAAATAAAATATTAATCGCAGAATATATATATAATTATCAAATATAGGGCTGATCGGGATAGATTCTCGTCGCGAAATAAGAATAAGGAATGTATTGTATACCGAGTGCGCGATTCCACGGGTGTGTCGGCCTCCTAAGTCCAACTACACGAAATTTCCATTTCAACGTAAACAAGCGCACTAATTCATCCGCAGATATTAATCTCCGAAATGCCTTATTGGTCCCCTTCCGCAGAGGAGCAGCGAGCGAGAGAGTGGAAGTTCTGGCTAAGAAAAGAGTCTAAATGAAATACAACATCGAATAGGCCTATACATCCATATCTCGTGCCTATAAATTTCTCGGCCAAGGCCGATCGGTTAATTAACCCTTGCCAAAGCGGAGGATGCAAACGGCGCTTAATAACCGGTAGCAGCAGCAAAGAAGAAGAAGCCATAGTGGAAACCCACGCGCTCGGAGAGAAAGACAGAGAGAGAGAGAAAGAGAGCATTATAATAAAAGGCCCCGGCCGAAGCTCTCTAACCCAATTATTGGAGATTGAAAGGGCGCGCGCATCAGATCGCGAGCCACACAGAGTCTCGTGCAAGATACACTGCAGAAGATGCTCCCGTCGTCGTCGTCGTCGTCGTAGTCGTGCGGACACAAAAGAGCGGCGAGTAGCTTATACCGCGAGCGAGCTTATATCCGACCCGCGCGGTAGGACAGCTCCCACGGACTTTTCTGCGGAAACAATGACTATTAGGCGAAGTGCTCGTTCGTTTATTACGTGAATAATTCCGCGAAAGAGAGACGCCGACCAGCATCAGCAGCGGAGCTCGCTCGGACCCTCTCTTCTACGTCTCTGTGTGCGCGTGCAATACGTGTGTGTATATATGTGTCTCTCTGTGTGTGTATGCGATCTCTACTCTCTCTCCCTCTCTCTCTCCTCTCGGCAAACGGATAGTTAATGCTGATATATGGCGGACTGAGCGCCGTAATATAAGAACACAGAGTTGGCGCGAGTCGAGAAAGAGAGAGAGAGAGCGAGAGGGAGAGAGAGAGCGCGGGAGGAGAAGAGCAGAGTGGAATAAGAGCGAAAAGGATGAGAGCGAGCAAGAGAGAGAGAGAGAGGGAGGGAGAGATTCATCTTGAAATTGTATCGGCATCTGTATGGCCATTAGCATACTGGAACTGACGTATCTCCAAATGTTCTCATTAGCCGAAATTCATGGGCGGCTTCTCTGCCCGGAGGCTGGGAATCTCCTTTCGCTTATGCACATATACATATATATATATATAAACATATATACGTATGGACGAGACGAGCGCGTGTATTGGAAGTGGACCCTGTATGTATATGTATGTATAACCTGGTGCGCGTATATAGCCAAGGTTTGCTGCTGCACGTATAGCCAGTGGCCTCTCCAAAACTTATCGCGATGCCCCTTTTTTCCCTTTCGACTCAAGCGCTCTGACGGCGTTGCTGCTGCTGTTCGTGTGCATGAGCTGCTCTCGGACGACGAGTGTATATATGCTATATATATAGCGACTCTCTGTGAGAATTCAAAACTTATTTGCTCGCGGCCTTCTATTTCTTTTTTTGAACGAAGCTTCTCTGATTTTCTTTGCTTTTTCTAAACATCCACCTGAAGACTGCAGACGGGTAAATCTTTTATTTAGCGTGAATATAAGAAACCGAATGGGTCTACGATTTGTGGTGAGAGTAATAGTTTTTGCTGATTTTGGGGTGTACTTTTGTCCGTGATTAACGAGAAAGAAATAACGAAATTAGTGTGGAAATGTTCATGTGCAGATCATGCTCGAATGTGATTGTGTATACAACTGACATGTGTACCTACTTAAAACTTACATCAAACATAGTAAAAAGTAAAATCTATGAATATTCAGTGACAGTTTCCAAGAGGAGACATCACCGATTAGATGGAAACAACAGCGTGTCATTAGCAGGCAAATCGCATCAACCCAATCAATCCCAATATCCCTCCAACTCTAAAGATCCATCAAACTGCAAAGGAATCCTCTGTTTGACAGTCCAGCAGAGTCACTCGACGCTCCAACAATATATTCCGATCACTCGATGAATCGTCAAGTCCCCGATAGATCGGTATATATAAATTATTAGCCTCCAAGATCCCGACGGCCCTAATTATTTTTATCAATCCTCGAGGCCGCGCCGCGCGCATCGTCTCATCTCCCCAAAGCGAAGGCTTTAACGAAGCCTATATACATATATACATTCGTCGTGAGGCGCTGCATTGGCGTGAGCGCGCGTCTGCATGCAAAGCGACTTTAGCGAGAGATGCCAACAAGAAAGAAGGATATAAAAGGGCGCAGAGCAGAGTGAACGAGGGGCTTTGGGTGAGTTAGGCGTCCAGGACCGATATCTGTGGAGTCCCTTATCGGCCGTTCGCAAAACATACTAAACGCTTTTACTCCGGCGTGTGTGCCAGACTCAATACCCTATACAACTCCAAGTGTATGTGTGTGTATATTTATGCGGATACGTGCTGTACGTCCTTTGCGTTCGGTTCGGTGCTCGTGCTATCGGTGCCGCCGATTCGTGTTCACCTACTATATATAGAAGTGTGTATACGTGTATAAAGCGATGTGTGATGCGAGGACGTGTGTGAAACGCTGCTGCTGCTGTTGCTACGTATAGATGATTATAGGTGGACAGTTGCGTGCGTGTGTGTATGTATGGGTTCTTCTTCCTTTGCGAGGAGAATCATTCATCTATGTTTGGCAGGGTCGAACTGGCCGGCTGCGGTAATGGAAAATCGATATGACTGCATGCGCGCGTGCGGATGCACGAGGCTGCAATTTTGTCCGGCACTGTAAGTAGGGTTTTCCTTTATTTTGAGAAGAATTTTTCATGGAAAGACTGAGTTGTTTAGCTCTAGTTTGTTATAAATAGCTGAACTAATTTTATTTGAAGATGTCGGCAAAACATCCTTTGTAGATTGTGATATTGTTTTATACGAGTGACGGTATTAGAAGGTATGGAATTATAATTATTGAAAACTTTCACTTAGGCATTTACACTTTTGCTTTTACTTTTGAATTTTATGGTACACATGCAATGTTTAGAAAATTTCTCGTGCATGCAGTTATGTCATTATATTTATATCTAAATGACTAAGCGATTTATAATATGTATTGCGATAAAACAGCAACGTAAATATTTTTATGTATAGTTCTGTTAGTAGTTTTATTAACGTTGATGGTACCAAAGTTTGTTAATTTACTTTATAAACTTTTGCAACATATTCTCAAAATATTTTCTTGCATCTTTTTTAATACGCATAATCTACATATCTCAGTGTAATATAAGTTTAAATTTAATACACACAAATATCCATCTCGTAGCTTCGGGGCCGAATTTTAACAAATAAAAAACATATTACACTTTGTTAAAAGCGTAAATTTAAGAAATTATACCGACAGAAACCACAGTATAGAAATATACTCTTCCCGTCGATTATCTACATAAAACTACAAATCAAAACCAAATCTCAAGTATAGATCGCGCACTTCAAATACAAATCTACAACAAAGTTCTCCTTAATCACCGGCTACAACGTTATATATTATCTATTCACTTCCACGAACTTTACGTAATTCAAACTGGCACATACAAATACATATATACAGACTCTGAGACAGTTGCCTAAGTGTCTCCGCAACCAAGCCGCATATTAACTTTATCCAATCTCCGCCGCGCTCGCTAATTTTTAAATATTATACCATGTAGCGGCCAGCTGTAAAAGTGCATTTACCAAGCTTGTATATATCTCCACTCGCTGCTGCTGTTGCACGGACAGAGGCGAGTATATAGCGAACTTTACGATCTAAGCCCCAGCTCGCGGGCGCGATTCATTTCGCATGTGTATATGTATAGTATATATAGCTGTGTGGCGGTGCAGCGCCGCAGCGCCGCTCGCCTCGAGAGCTACAAGACCCGCATATACGGTTAATTACGAAACCGAAATAATTCACCGCAACATGCGATAGCCCAATAACATTCATCTCTCTCTATCTATCTCTCTCTGTCTTTCCTCTCTCCGAGGTCGTTATATCCCTCATGCAGCGCGTTAATCGCGCATAATAGAGCGTATGATTTACATAAAAAGCTCATCCTCGGCACCGAGAGTGGGGATAAAGTGTGTGCGTATATAAGAGGCAGCATCAGCAAACACACACACACACAAGCAACCGCCAAAGAGACTTCCTCGACTGCATGTACAGCCGCGCGCGAGAAACCATTGGTAGCCGTCTATAAATTCGCGCGCTCGGAATCTCTCTTTCTACGTCTGCAGCTCCAGAGAGAAAGAGAGAGAGAGAGAGAGAGAGAGAGGGAGAGAGAGCGAGCATTAATGCCTCGACTTATCCGCGTGCAGTCCGTCGGTGTGTGTAAGTGTGTGTGTGTGTGTGTAGCGAGCCTATGCAGAGACATCGACTGGCAGTAG
Source organism: Megastigmus stigmatizans (assembly GCA_900490015.1). Classification (NCBI taxonomy): domain Eukaryota; kingdom Metazoa; phylum Arthropoda; class Insecta; order Hymenoptera; family Megastigmidae; genus Megastigmus; species Megastigmus stigmatizans. The sequence continues at coordinate 8,407 of UELV01156923.1, forward strand.
CCGAGCAGCAAATCATGCATGTACGCAGATTGTTGGCAGATCCTGTCAACGAGGGGACTTACAGTTATGCGGCCGCGACAGAGAGAGAGAGAGAGAGAGAGAGAGAGAGAGAGAGAGAGAGAGAGGAGAGACTTTGCTTGCGAGCGCTCGCTCGCGAGGAATGCCTTTATATGCAAATGCATCGAGGCGCGCACTCGCGCACGGGGTAGCAATGAGAGCGAGAGAGAGAGAGAGAGAGAGAGAGAGCCTCATGAGATGTGTCCGCGAGCGTAAACACACATAAACAAACATTTATTCCATACATATATGTATTATACATACATATATGCGAGAAGTGGAGAGAGGGAGAGAGGAGTTCAGCAGCGCAACGTCCGTCTGCTGCAGTGGAGAGTTGGAGGAGAGAAAGAGAGGGAGAAAGAGAGAGAGAGAAGGAGGATATGGAATCGATCCTCTCGAGATATGAATATCGTTGCCGTTTTGCTGGACGGTAGATATCGGCTATATATGTGCACCCAGAGATGGCGATGTGTTGCTGCTGCTGCTGCTGTTGCTGTTGGAGAAGCTGATGTACACGCGAGCAGCAGCTTCGAGAGATGACACACACACATACACGCGCGCGCGTATGAATTATTAATGCGCCCTAACCTGGAAGAAATCTATCAATGACGGGATGTCGTCCTCTCTCTAACTCCTGCACACACGCTAGACTAATATCACCACGGGAGAGAGAGAAAGGGAATCGACGTCCACTACTGTCTATCATCGCTCTCTCTCTCTCTCGCGGTGAATCTCTCCTTTCCTTCCCCTTTGTTTGACTGATTTGTGTGAGATGGCTATAGCGGCTTGTTCTTTTCCTCCTCCTTTTTTCCCTCTCTCTCTCTCTCTCTCGCTCTCTCTCTCTTACTTGGCTTGTCTCTCCCTCGTGATTCCTGGCTGATCTATGCTTTTCCTTTCATTTGACGGCTCGAGCGAGAGCGCTGATTTATTTGACGACTTGCGCGTCGATGAGGATAAAAAATAGCTCCCTCGACCGCATGGATTCTGTGTGTGCTTCTGTAAGCTGGAATGTGGCCTCTCGACGTGTATGTTTGGATTTTTTTGGTACGTTATGACGGTTCGAGGGTGTATAGGAAGATGGGAAATGACGGTGGCGCGAGTGTGACTGATTGGGAACATGGAACTGGTGGTACCCGACTTTTGGGTGGACATGAGGAGGAGGAAGTCATTTTTTGTTTTTCATTGTCTCGTGATTTATATGAATTTATATCTCGATGGGCTATTTAGAATTCTATTCGATATTGTTTGCTGGTATAGACAAAAACAACGAGTGCGAGATCTTCATTTATCATTATCCTAAAAAGTGATGATAGAGAAATTGAATATTTTCCCATACTACATCAACGAAATATGTAGATATACCGATTTTGGCAGCGGATTGATGCGCGATCGAAATAGCAGAATACGATCGCACGCATTGTGTGTGCCAAAATGGAATGAACTAATTGCCATTCGTATACCATAAGGCCAGTTCAGGGTAAAGCCGAGATGCAAAGATATTCGGATGATTGAAGAGGCGCACCGCAGCCGCGCGCAACTTTGTTATTCCCTGCGCGAATAAAGCGCAGTGCAAACAGTACGAGCCACCAGAGAGACGAAACAAAAAGGAGTAAAAGAGGAGAAACACATAAGGAGGGTAGGAAGAAAAATAAGAGTCCCTAAGTACCCGTAAGCAATCGATTTACCGCGTTGTCGCGTGCGGAGCGCGCAAAAGAATCCACGATTAGTGGAGGCGCGCGTGTCCCCCTGCATCATAAGTGCCCGTCGACGCGCCAGCCGACGACGCGTCAACCGTCTGCGATAGAAGAGCTATTGCCTAAGAAGCAAAGGAGAGAGAGCGAGAGAGAAAAGGTGTTTGTTTGGGTTGGGCAGCACTTCTCGCAGGTGGTTTCATGCGCCTCGACTAGTCGTTCCCGTCGTCGCCGTCGTCGTTGTCTGGCCTGTCAGTCATTCGATCGCGTTGAAAAACTCCGTAACTAAGAGAATATCTTCTTCCATCCGTGCGACTCCGTCGTGGATGATGTCGCGCCCGGCGTCCTTTGCCGTATATAAAACGAGTCTATTAGAGAATCGCAAAATTAAAGATACGATGCGCGTCCTCGCTGATTTACTCGGCGAGCTTTCTGTGTTAGCTTGCTTGTGTTGCTTCTGTCTCTTTCTCTCTCGCCTAAATTAATTGACATTCACGTTCGCAGCTCTCGGGGAGCGCGCGAATCAAGAAAAACGATTGTTTTAATTGCACTCGCTTGGATTCGAGGAAAAATTTATTCCAAGGCGCTCGCAATGCTGCGGAATTGGCGGGTAACGGTTAATGCGCGAAATTGCGAAATTCTAATTGATTTGTTATTTTGTTTATGCATTATTTGCCATCTTAATTTATATTATTTAAAATACCATCTGAATTGGATAGATTGAAAAGTCACTCGAAGGAATAAACATCGAACGAGTACTTATAGAAAATGTTGCAGCCTTCATTTTAGTGAAGGATACTTTCAGTTGCATTATTTTGAAATATATATAGATTTAAATAGCGATTCAAAGCATATGAAAAGATGCTTTTGATCTGATGGTAAACGTTAGGTAATTTTTTTCATCGGAATAATGTTCACACAAAAAGTTTTCATTTTTCCACATGCTTCGTTGCTTATATTTCAATAATAGATCTTTTCTTTGGATTAAAGTAAATTACGTAAAATTTTAAATGGCTATAAATTAAAATAGCGAAGTACAAGAATGAATGAGAGAAAGAAAGAATCTGAAAATACAATTATAAATACTAGAATAATATTTATAATGCTACTGTACTAAGCAAATAAGTGATTCATTCTATATTCCATGTATACACTTGTTTACACATTACTGTACTAGGAAAACATATTTATATAAATATACATGCACACAATCTGTAAAATAGTTATGTGCATCATTCGATAATCAGTGTGACTCAGCAGCGACATTGTTGAGAAATATATTTTGACTCTGAATACCGCATATTTGCATAAATTGACTTTTATGAATATTATCTTAAAAACACTCGACGCAATCTAATAGAATATTAATCACGACATTCTGGAACAACAGAGCAGTCGCGACATAAATACACCTATCGATCTCAAATATGCATCTTTTCGAAATGTAAATTGAGATTAAAGGGACCCGATAAGAAGTATGCATGCCTAGCTCAACGTAATGCGATCCTATCATATCGATATTCCGTCGATCGAAAATAATTATGAGTATTTATCGGTCAGCGAAAAACTGTATATGTAAAACATAAGTTCTCCATCCCGTATATTCATGGAAACGGAGCCTTATCTTATTTTTCATGCTTAATCTTCGTAATTATCGAACAACTCTCGAATCATAATTTACTCACACGATTTTCCGTTAACTTCTTCGAAATACAAAATCCATACTGTGTCCTTTTGTCATCGATTAAACGTTTTTTTCGAGCTATTCAGAAAATTACTCTTCTATTTGCTCAAAAATTGAATGGATATATACGTTAAACGAGTGAATTAGATATTTTGTTACTATTCTAGGTTGGGAATATAAGTAGATAAACAGAAGTTAGTCATACAGATATCGGAGTACTGTACATAGAAATCCATTTAGAGAAAAAAAAAACAGCTGTTCCAGTACTTTATTCTGATGATTGTTTTCTACTATGCTGGATTCCCCAAGGGACATCATTAGTACCGCTCCATATCACCTATCGAGAATAATTCACTTTCTTTTATTGAAATAGGCTAGTTTTTTTGTCGTTTGGTTCACGAACCATCAGATTTCTAAATGAATACTCAATTTTCCTTCAACGCTCGTACAAACTAACAATTGGCTCGTGCACCAGATCCAATCAATTTAGAGAATGTTTTCCACATTCAGACGATATACCGCGGCCGCATTCGAAATAAAACTTCGCCGCGGTTCCTCCGCCGGAAAAGTTTGAGGAAAAATCGTTCATCGAGTAAATTACACCGCGAGTGATTGATGAAATTAGCCGCGATGAACTCGGAATCGGTCAAAAATATCCCAGCGGGTATAGCAGCTGGTCGCCTCATTAACCAACGAAATTAACTCTTTTTCTGCCGCTATATAACACATCGATAATTTTCGGTGCTCGTCGCGACTGTCGTGCGCACAACGAAACTTCGATTCGTCGATAATTCGTCCTCCCATTCTGATGAGAGAGAAAAAAAAGAGACAGGTATAAATTTCCAGCTAACCGGAGGGAGGCAACGAGCGGTTTAGTCTATCTCTCGCAAAAAGGTTGAAAAAGAAGAAAGGGAGAGGGAAAAAATTAAAGTTGCCAGGTCGCGGCAATCGCATCTATATACGATATTCAACGTCAATTTCATCGATACGCCGCTGGAGCAGTAGCAGAACGGCTCCTATAACTATCTCGGAGCAATCTTACTCAGTATATCACGAGTGAATAGGCTCTACCAATTATTGCGATCGATCTCTCTCTCTCTCTCTCTCTCTCTCTCTCCTTCTCTCTTTCCGGGGCGTAATCGGCCGAGTGCGCTGCATATATGAGAGGCAATCGGAGAAAGACGAGAAAGAGAAAGAGAGTCAAGATAAAAAGCCAGAGCGCTAGGCAAGGACAGAGAGAGAGAGCCTCTATATATATGTATGCATCGCAGCCAGTGTATCGACGCAGAGAGAAAGATGGAAACAAAGAAATGAACGAACGAACGAACGCTGTCTATATCCTTCTTTTGTACGTATATATACCTCGGGTAGAAAGAGAAAAGAGAAGAGTGGAGTATAATCCAGAGTCCTGACCCCTTCCGCCCAATCCATCCGTTCATCGGGGCTCGCGCAACCAGAGAGAAAGAGAGACGCAGATTGACAGTTTAAAATATGTATAATGGATCTCGGAGCTGCGCATGTCGGCGACTATACATGTATACATACGTGCATAGGCGAAGGCGGTAGTCGTCGATGCGTCGAGCGGATTAAATTGGACGCCCCGGAATTAATCGGCTTCTGTTTGAGTGAAATTGGGCGAGTGTTGTCAGGAGTATAGCTGCTGCTGCTGTTGCTGCAGCATTGCCGCATTATATGAGACCTCGCGTGTACATGTACATACGCGCGTGCAAAGTCTATTGTCCGACCCTTGCGGATCATTTCACCTTCTTCTCCGTCTTTTTCCCGCCCGTTGGGGTGTACTAATGTTGACGATTCTGCGATATTTCGATCATTAACTGCGAAACAGAATTGGATATACAGGGCGCGGGGGTTTCGCATTACCAGCGGTCTGCGGAGAAAATGACCGTTAGGTGGACGCTCCTTAGCTCGGCGCGTATGGGGTAGGATTAACTGTAATTCGTTGGCAATAATGTGGGAGAAATTCTGTGCACTGTGTTATATATTCGTATATCGCTCGCTTTATATACGATCTTTCAGAATTTTCCAATGCCTATATTTTGTTTTTTGTAGCTGTTCAAATATACGTATAGCCGGAGCTGATGCAGAGGAATAAATGATCGAAGGCATAAGCTTCGAGTTGTGAATAATGGATATATGTATATGCGGAACCCTTATACGTCCTCGACAAGTGCAGGGGGTTTTGCTGACAGATCTCATAAAAGCATTTCAATGTCATAGGGAAAACGTCGCACCGATCTATTATTCGCTCGACGCCACCCTTTAAACACCAACGTTATTATCCGCGTGATTCAATGGCCTCGTTCGCAGCATCAGTGAAGATTCTTTAAATTTCACGCCTATAAATGTATCATATACGACTTTGTTTTTACTATAGATTCGTATAACGACTCGCCTTTATGACGACGATACAATTATAATATTTAATTGAAAGATTCAAATTGCTGGAAATCCTGACAAGGAGTTTAATTATCGATGAATATATTATAAGGGAATATTTGGGAGATCCAGACTCGCCCCGTGTTTTTTTTTCGAAACGCGCGTCGAGCGAACTTCCGTAGGAGCAAATAATTGCAGTGGGTAAGAAAAAATTAGCCACAGCAACAGCAGGAGGAGGAGGAGGAGAGCCGAGAAAGAGAGAGAGCTGCAAGAGAGCAGGAGCAGCAGTCCGCAAAGGCAAACAAAAACTACTAATCCGATAGAATTTCTTTTCCCTGCTCCGTGACGCGCAGTGTATGTACTACATAAAAATCCGATCCGCTCGTAGTACTTCTTTCTTCGAATTAGTTTTTCACCCTCGGCAAAAGCTTCCCTCCTCTCTCTCTCTCTCTCTCTCTCTCTCTCTCTCTCTCTCTCTCTCTTTCTCTCTCTTTCTGCCTCTCTACTCTAGTCTACCATTCTCTATGTCTGGCTGTCTTCTTTGCTCTCTCTCTCTCTCTCTCTCTTGCTTACTCCCCCCGCGAAAGTTCAGCAACGTCCGCGAACGAACGTTAGATGCATCGTGAATTTATGGACAAAGTATCGAAGTTCTCGTCCGAGCGGAAGTTTCTCTCACTTGCGGCGGATAACGGTCGAGTAGATACTCAGGAGCCTTTACGATCTCATCGGATCTATACTTTCCCCTATATACCTCTTCTCGCCCTCTCTCTCTCTCTCTCTCTCTCTCTCTCTCTTTCTCTCTCTCTCTCTCTCTAGTCGCTAGTCTCTATATCTATCTGCGCGTCGATGCCCTATGTTATAGGTTGCGTTCGTTTTGCACACTTTACCATTCCAAAGAACTCAAATAATCCTTTGATTCATTCTAATCGAATATGCCTGCGAGTTGGCAAATAATGCATTCTAATGTATGTAATTGAATAACGAAGAATGAATGCTTATGAGTGACAAATATATTGGTATCTTCATAAATGCTCGCAACATTTTTTTTTTTTTAAATAAAGTTCGTAAGATATTTATAATAGAACTATAATTCATTTCTAATCTGACAGACACGATAAAATTTACTGCTATTGTGACACGTGTTATTGCGAAACCCGCATAAGATGATGTATTATTCAATATTTTTTATTAACTCTTGAATTGGCACAGATGACATTGGTAACAAACACCTATAAATTTTAAACTTTTTTTTTTCTTCGATTCAACGAAGAAATGACGAAAAATATCTCAATACTAATATAAAATGTATGAAGATTTCTAAGTTTCCCTGTCGGTTTGTACAATAACGATAAATGATTGTAAAGTATGTACAGCTCTGCGGCATTAAACTACTTATTAAGTGAACATGATCACTACTAGAAATATCAAAGTAGGTGAACCAAGATAAATGAATGCAATAATAAAATTATTGAAATAATACTAATTGGAATCGTATGAAAAAAATGAAAGACTAATTGGAGTTATTAATCAAGTTATCTAATGTTATTATTCTTACAACAAAAATAGAGCTTATTGCAGGAAAGTTTTGAAATAATTATTAGTGGAAAAAAATTGTTCTCTTAATGCAATTGATGATTATAATACTTGCAATTACATGCTACTATTAATCATCGGTTTTTAATTTTGAAATATAATCACCGATTACGTTTTTGAAATTTTCAAATTAAAACCGACATCTTTATTCATCGCGATACTTGACTCCCCAAGCATTATTCACGTCAATATTTCATAATCAATGCAATATTCATTATTCATTTCTATTAATCGTAATCGCTGATTAATCTTTGTCGGTGCTTAAAAATCACAAATAAATTTCTGTGCATACAAACATTTCAATTTACAACGTATCCCCCAGTTACCATTTGACGGACTAAATAACGACTGGCGAGCTAATAGAACGGCTGTAACTGTGTAATTTGAAAATAATGTAAGAGAAACAGTGGCAATAACGCATAACTATTCCAGCGATCAGATATGAGAATCTCCGCGTGTCGACTGAGTCGCGGAAGTCGACTGAAATAGAGAGAGAGAGAGAGAGAGAGAGAGAGAGAGAGAGAGAGAGAAACACAACCTCAGCTACAGACGACGATATTTCACCGACGTATGTATCGCCTTGCGCAGATAACTTATGAATTATTAAATTATCGGTTAAGTGCTCATATAACGTAGTCAATTTTTTCAATGGCTCGTATATACCACCGTTTCAAAATCTCTGCGGCGAGACACGAAGAATTATTATTGAACGAACAGCGCGGAGCCGATAACTGGAATATTTAGTGGAATATCTCATTGTCGCGATTGTGCGAACATTCATATAATATGGATGATGGATTGTTGCGATTCGCGGAAAACATTTTCATACGGCCGCTGCAGTAGCACTTAACACCCATATGCTGCTGTCGTATAATATACTTTGTTTTTGCGCGACTGCTGTCTAATATTCTCATACGGCTATATATGCTCCATCTCGCAAAGTAGGACACGGGATCTATACGCCATATACGATGACCTGACCTTATAAGGTACACTCGCGGGATGGAAATGCGGTACTCGAGCGGTTTTCGGACCCGACTATATGCAGCCGTATATGAAAATATGAGCGATAGACGCACGCGGTACACGTGCGTAGCATATATAGGCGCACTGGTCGTTTCATGCGCGCGGCGCTACGCTTGCAGTATATAATACGAAAATGTTTTCCGTGTTCGACCGCGAGGATTTATCAAATTCGCTGACGCAAACGTACGAATGATTTACCATAATAAAGTTATATCGTAGCGCGATTCATCTCGCAAATTAGTTTTTGCCATTTAATAATAATTTGATAAATGCCGCGGTGTTTTGAAAATATTGTCTTCGATAATTCAGCGAGCGTCAAGGTCCTCTCGCGTGCAAATTAAGTGAATCAGTTTATGAAATGCGTCGGCAAGATTTAGCATAAAAAAAAATTTATCGCTGTCAGGGTATAAATCCTATATTAACGGTAAATTATGAACGATCGTACTATAAACGCGCAACACACACAGAGAGCTATTTCACGAAACAATGGGCAATATAGCTCGTATATCAATATATCGATGACAATTTGCTGGTAAACACACAATGTTTTTTTAATAGAAAAATAACGGTAATTCAATTAAGCGTCTTTATTGCGCAATCAGTCGATATTGTATGTATAGTATATAGCGTTGCGGGTTTGCATCATAAATTAAATTAATGGATCAAAGCATTTTGTATATAGCCGAGTATATATCGTGCCATTACTAACGATCTTACGCGAGAGAAAGACACACACACACACACATATAAGTGCAGGAGAAAGAAAGAGAGGAGAGAGAGAGAGAGAGAGTCGTTAGCCTCGCAAAAACACTTAACGACGTGTATAATCGACGCCCACGCAATTAATTAACCGATCGCTCGCAAAGTAAAGCGATAAACAAAACAAGCCCGCCGCTTTATTAAGCCGCACCAGTATTATCCTCCTCTTCGCTGCGCACACACCTGAGAAATTCCGAAATATCGCACACGTATACACATCGCGTACATATATATACATATACACAAAACCGGAGAAAAGGAGATTTACGGATATATACCGTGTTTGAGGTAACGAGGCGAATTCCCCGTATATATATATATATATATAAGCGACCTTTAATATAAAATCCCGCGTGCAACGAAGACGAAAAATGTCAATCGCTCGTGTTCATCTGGCGTGCATGTATGTATATGTGTGTTTATATATCGCGACCATGGAAGTTGTGAATGTTTTTCTTCTCCCTTGGCACGGAGTAAGTATATGTGGAAGCTTCGGAAAGTCGCAGCGGTCGCGGTCGGGATTCGTGACCGAGAGTAAGAGAGAGAGAAGCAGCAGCAGCATAAAAAGAAGGAACGAAAGAGTCCAAGTTAATTATTGCACGGTGCACAGAACGGTTGGCGCTGGGGCCCTGCAGTTTCAGATATTACGAACCGTGATGTATATGTTTCGCGCGCCCGCTCACGCCGCCAGTTTCTGTATATATATATATATATATATATACATATGTGTGTGTGCGCAATGTATCTGCAGGCAGCGGCGGTGCATAAGGAGCTATATCGTTTCTTATATACCTCACAGTTTATCATATACACGTGCTTTCGTGTAACTCGTGTCTTTCGTGGTTTTTCATAATTTAGATTTAGAGCTGGGGTTCGCTTTTTTTTGCTTTTCCTTTTTTTTTCTGTCGAGTGGATGGAGAATGTATACCGTTACGTAAGCTCGGTGGATATTACTTTATAAGTAGCAGTGTATGTCTGTATGGTTTAAATTCAAATAAGCAGCTAATTTTGTATTCGGATCGATATTATCGCGAGGTTTGTTCGCTCTTTAAGCATCAAAATTAATAACTTGGTTCGTATCGCAGCTTTGCGGAATTTTTTTTTTTCGTTTTTAACACAAATGCATTTGTAGAAAAATCAGTTTTGTCCGAGTCGATGACAAGTGAATGCGGTTTCAGCACTTTGTATAAATGGGAAAGTTAGATTGGAAGTTGTAGACGCGTTTTTTTTATACTCGCCTAGGTTGGTGCCTTTTTATTCCGTATTGGCTAATAATTCAGTACCGATAATTTGGAACTTTCATTTTCCACGGCACAGCGAACGCGCCGCACGCGCGCTTGGCAACTTTATAAGGAAAAAAGATTTGCGAGTCGCGCGCGCGCGCGACGCGAGATTAAATTGAATTCCCCTACGCAACTTTCACATCGTTCGCTCACCGCTCATACAATAATTATCGACTTTTCCATGTGAAAATAACAACAACAAAAACGCAGAGAGAGAAGTAAAGATAGCAGTTTCTCGAAAAAAAAATTGTATTTTATTCATTCGCACACATCGCGAGGGAAAAAAGAAACTCGTAAAAGCATCGCAATAGTTTGGCAATCGATTCCGCCAGTCACATTTCCGCGTAGCTAAGCAGAGGGGATGAAAATCACTGAAAGAGTGCAATTTACATAAAAACCGAGTGTATGTTGCCCGTCCCACATGATAAACCATTCAGCATCCACTCGATTTTGATGCTCTGCCTCGCACACACACACATAGGAAAATTTCGTGATCACTTGCACTTCCAATAACTTGTCCGTTCCTCGATCTCACCCCTGATTCACCTTTTTCTCCCCCTCGAATCTCTTTCTTTCTCTCTCTCTCTTTCTCGCCGAACCTCATAAAAGCATACATGCGATCTCTCGTTTTTACGTCTCCTCTGGGCCTTGCGCCCGCCTATATATAAGCCTATATGCCTGTGTACGTGGCTCCATACGGTGTCATTACACACCCCATAAAGCAGAACGCCACTGCTTGGACTACTTGGCCAGCCTGACGCTTCTTTTCCCGAAATCCCGAAATTTCCATGTTCCGTCGAGATTTGATTTCTAGGACGCGACCGACCCTCTTATATACTTTCGTCTCTTGGCGTTTATATGTCTCCTTTTTCTTGTTTGATGTAGTACCTGCGAGAGTTGGACGGCTCGTTTACTCGCAAAGGTTGGAAATGGATTTATGGCTTTCATTAAGGAATGAATAAATTATCGAGTTATACGTTGTTTATTTAGCGGGGGGGTTGCGATTTGATTAAATATACCATATGTACCTGAAATTTATTATTTAATAGTTATATAAACAAATTATTAACTTATTAGATAATTTGTCGGTACAAAGGAAACGGTTTCAATCTCGAATTTTTCGTTAACAAAGTTTCTATCTTAAATTTTAGTTTGGTAAAGGTTTAAACCCGCAAAAACCTTTTTCTCCTTCGTGAAAATTAATTCTTGCTTCAAAAGATATCAATGATATTTTGGTTTCTTTTCTCATCTAATTGTAGCTTAGACTAAAAGTTATGGTTTAATACAAAAGTTTTCATATAAAATTTCATATATATGTAATTTCTATACTTCTTAAAGATGAAAGAAAACAAGCGTTTGTAGAATAGAACCTATTTCAAAAGTTAAGGTAGAACCTTTTCCAACCAAAACTTTGAGATAGAATTTTTTTTTAATATAAAATTTGAGGAGTCTTTTTCCACACTTCAATATGAGATAAAAAATTGAAATAGAATTTTTTTACACGGAACCAACGGTTTTGTTGTACAAATATATTACAAAGAATATGTTTTAATATTTGTTAGATCTTCTTTAAATTTTTTTATTTCATTATTTTTTCGTTACATAAATATAATAAAAATTAACTACATAAAATTTATAATCAAAGATTAACCAACGCGCAATTTTCTTGCAAGTCTTCATTTTCTAACGAATTATAATACTCGAGGATTCAAAATGAAAATCTGACACAAGATTTTTAAATACCCGACACATTATTTAATTACTACCATGTAACTTGAGAACGTCATTTTCATTACAAAACATTATATCGTTGTACTGGCACGCGCTGCACGCGGGGCTCGCGTCCCATCCCACAAAATAAATTCATATTAATAAACACGTCTGGACTATCGAACGAATAAATATCTCTCTCCTCGGGCAAGAAACAAGAAGACGATAAATCTTCAATAAACAAGTCATAATGTTCCGCGATTTACGTCAGCGGCCACATTATCCCATTCAATCATATATAATATCGCAACTCAAGAGCCTCGTCGTACTTTTTAATCCTGCAGCCGCTCGTAAAGCTGTCGCTAAAACGCTGAAATCCACACACACACACACACACACACACACACTGCATCTGTATAGCCGTCACGTGTGTGCACATAGCGAGATCCCTTCTCTTCAATTTCAAAAAAGAGAACGTCGTATAACTCGCCGAGTTATTCTTCAATAAAGCAAGATTGATAAGACTCTCTCTGGTCGCGTGTATACCGATCGGCGCATTCTGAAACGCAGATGATGATGAGTAGGAGGAGAACGACAAGAAACGCCAGCCTGGCCGAGGGAAAGGCAAATAGACAATCGTCATATACATATATAATAGTCGACGTCAGATAGACGAAGCGAGACAGGTCGAATGAGAGAATCGTTGAGACGCGCGCGCGGACAGGAAGACACGACGCGACCACTTTTAATACCATCACTGCTCTTTCCTCTCTCTTTCTCTCATGTGTCTTAGAGGATGCACGTCGTCGCGAAGCGAAGCGATCGATCTGCAATTCATACGTCGTCGGCGAGCATGTTTATTACATTCATAAACATCGGTCGCGCGCGCGCGGAGCCGCCGATGCTGCTCGAGGCGCATAGTAGCCGCTATGCGCTGCGCAACTGCAAACTGCGTATGTGTGTATATATTTATCATAGGGGAATCGGTTACCCGCGCGCGAGCTCACGTCGCGATTTCATAATGCACCGAGCTCCGCCAAGAGACTTTAATCGCGACGATCACCCCCAGCGATTCATTATGGGGCTATATAAACCCTTTTCGAATCTCTCTCTCTCTCTCTCTCTCTCTCTCTCTCTCTCTCTCTCTCTCTCTCTGTGTGTGTATCCCTAGGGGTATAAATCGATATGCTGCAACCAATGGCCGACGCGTCTGTATATCACTTCTTCTATACATATATATAGACATTTATATACATCCCCATTGGTTGAATTTATGGCTTTGGAGAGGATGCACAGGAGAGGGGGAAGTTTAACGCTATACTAGCACTGGGATAAGCGCGCGCGCGGCTGGGCTATATACGACGTTATATATATATATACGGTATACAGTAGCGTGTAAGCGCCGGTCTGCTAGCGCTATTTTGCGATTCGCGGTGTCCCGGGATGAAGGAGACGAGAGACCGCGAATATTTAGACGCGAAATTGCGTTTCGCGGATACGCTGCTGGGCTGCGCAGCTGCTGCTGCTGGTCTCTCTCTCTCTCTTTCTCTGTGTCTGTGTGCGTGTGTGTGTGCGATAGCTTGATGCACTGTGCGTGTAACGGTCAGCGACAGAGGCTCGTGTATATAGCGGACCGCACGGACACTCTCTCTCTCTCTCTCTCTCTCTCTCTCTCTCTCTCTCTCTTCGAGAGAGGATCAATATCGTAGATTGCACGTTTACTTGTGTTGCTGCACTGGCTGTATGTATATATATACGCTGTGCTGTGTGTGTATCCTGAAAGCGCTCTGGGCTCTTATGGAAATGCTGCTGCTGAGCCCCTAACCCCCTGCACCGACTATACGCCGTGTAGTTTCCGATACTCTTTTGTGTTGGGTTTTGTCGCACTTCTCTTCTCTCTCTCTCTATCTCTAGCTCTCTTTTCGGTGCAGGAATTTTTAATTGATCGACGCTCGCCTTTTTGGTTTCTTTATCGTTTTGTTGCACTTAATTGGAGTTGATGTCGATGGACACCGACTTACGAGTACAAATACAATTGTAAGCATTATACAATCTTCACATGAATAATTGCTAAATATAAATTTATGATTGCAGCCTAACGAAAATTGACAGTTTCCGAAGACTATATCTGAGCTGTTGCACGAAGTTGATTTTGATCAGGAAAGACAAAAGTTATTAATAAGTATATTAAACTCTTTATATTCAACATTTATACTCAATCGGACTATTTATAAATTTAGAAAATATCGTGATAATATAGTGAATATGTATATTTGATGTAGTTCGCTAAACCAGTTAGTGTACGTATCAAAATTAGGTTTGGAATCTGATAAAGCAAAGGGTAAAGATAGGTAACCGTATAATTAAGTATAAGGACAGCTCGCGTTAAATGTATAACAAACCAACGAATGTCTCGTGGCACATCGTGAAAAACTACAGTACCAAATATATATATATCGCCCAAAAGCCGAAGACCCATAGTTTGATCGTCATCGCAACCAGTGTAATTGGTCGATTCGCCCTGGTGCACGAGACAGCGCTCCAGCGGTACTATACGCGACAGTTTTCCGATAATTAAGCGTAGCATACAGCCTTTTAGGCCTCTTCTCTCGGTATACACACGCGTACCGTATACGAGGGGAAAGAGAGACCCCCAAAGAACATGTGCGGTAACCTTAGAGGTTAATAACTCGAGAGAGAGAGAGAGAGGGTCGTGCAAAGCACACACACACACACACGGGGGTGAGGCTCTGGCTCCGCGTGCAAGCGAATATGATATTGTCTTTCGCAGCAGCAGCAGCAATTCTCTCTATCTCTCTCGCGCGCGCGTGCACGAATTCTACACCAGCTGATTAGCCGGGGTGGCGCACACGCGTTATTAATCCGCTAACTCAGTGGCGGCAAGCGGCTGCAGCCGTATAACCTGACCTCTAACGGTTTAACGAGCAAATTGCCGTGATACGAGCTCTTTCTCACTCTCTCGTGAGTAGATACGTGTGTGTCTGCGTGTATGACCATATATGAGAAACTATTTTCTCGGGAATTCGCTGTACCCTCGGTCTGCGTACATATAGCGTGTGAGTTTGAGAGACTGAGAAGACGGAAGCTGAAGGTTTTATTAGACGTAGATTATTTGCGATTGGTATTTAAGGGTCGTCAAAGATAAGGTGGTTATCGTTACTTTTCCATTTTGCAAGCTTCGATGATAATTATTTTTTTGTGGATCGATATCGTTTGGTATTGTACCTGTGTATAATACTATTTGTAAAGTGATCGTTGGTCCAAATCATCTCGAACGATCTCTACAGCTCTTTTGCGACGGACATTCGCATCAAACTATATCCGCAAAATTAACTTAGTTCACTTCAGCCATCATAAGACAATTAACATTTGTTTATAGAGTATAAAAATCGCCGAAAGGAATCGTTGATCCGCTCACGCCTCCGTTATTTTTAACATTCCGTGTCGGAGAACCGTTAACGCCGAAATGGTCTCTCTCTCTCTCTCTCTCTCTCTCTCACTCTCTACGTATATATACGAACGCACCCGAAACTTTTCTAATTTAAACTTGCCGCGCCGCGCTCCTGACTTTCACACTTATATTGCATTCGCGGCCGAAGCCGGGGGAGGTAGGTGGAGACGCGCGCGTACACCGCTGCGGCGAAGGAAATTATTACGCAGGCGACCTGCCGAGATTCCTCTCTCTCTCTCTCTCTCCTTCTCACATAAATACACACACACACACACATACCTCGCGCCACAGCTGAAATTGCGAGGGAAAAAAAATTAGATTTCTATCGGCGCGAGGGATCGCGTTTGGTAAAAACTTGTCGGCGAACTTATTAATTGGCGCGGGGGTTTTAGGTGGAAACTGGTATATATTTGCTTAGCTGCGCGCGAAGTTCTTCAGCGGCGAATAGATTATCGATAAAAGCGATTCTTTATAACGGCGTACAAGATAGTAAAAACGTACGACTTTTTACATAATCGCCTTGATTGCGAATATAATATTTATTAGTACGATCGAGAAATTTCCAGTAATACGAGCGATTAAGCAGTTATGAAAATGTCCTTTATGGAGTCTATTACAATTTTTACGACCGCATCGGACGCAAAATCGTAAATAATATCGGCGCTTGATGTGAAAAATAAATCCACACACACACACACAAATTTTTCAATGTTCCGCGAGTATATACTAATGAATTTACAGTCGCGGTCTTGCAAGCCACGGCGAGTATAGAGAAAATTTATAATGTCGTATATTACCAAAGCACAAACGTATAACCTATACGCGCGGCGTATTAATCCTTAAACAAGTCAATTTTATAGGACACTCGGCTCTCGCCGACACGACATTATAAGAAAACGAAAGAAAAAAAATCCACGGCAACATTCATAATAATCTCGCGCGGCCGTGCTTCGCGATATCCATGAGAAAATTTTGTCCGAAGCTTATGTATCCACACACACACACACACACAAGGCTATACAAAAATCATTTCCGCTTGTAATGCAACTACGTGTATATGTGCGATCCATGGGCCGATTATATAGGCAACAACTTTATGCCGCGGCCAGTATCGTAGATCGTTAAGCCGTTCATAAACGCCAGTTAATAACGCATTAATTTCAATTTACACCTCCGTGCAGCACGAGCCGCAGCCGCGCTCCGTGCGCGCCGTTTTGTAAAAGAAAAAAAATATCCGCGCCGCACGATTTGATATGCTAATTTATTCATAAGCGGACGCGCGCGGCTCACGCTCTCTCTCTCTCTCTCTATCTCTATATCTATCTCTCTTTCTCTGTTGCGTCGCGGCTCATTGCTTCATTTATAAAGCCACGGCTCTTTTATCATTCGAGAAATGCTCAGACACGCACACACACATCATTCGCATGCTATATAATACGTATATGCATATTTATACAAACACATTTTAAGATATATACTTTTATATACGTGTGTGTGTGTGTAAATAGCGATGGCGATGTATCGCGCGAGCGCAAAAGGAGGATTCGATTTCATAATGGAAAATCGTCGATTTTTCTACCGATGATGTGTAAAATTCTGTGCCGTATAAGCGGTGAGCAATATAGCCAATGCGCAGCTGCGATCGGCTCGTTTCGATAAATAATCGATTGATTTGCGAAGCCGCTATGAAGTCATGAAGTCATGCGTGTTGCTGCCGCCGCCGTCGCTGGTCCGCCGCAGACACCGAGATTCAAGAAATTGATATAAACTATCTATCGTCCGTGTCTCTCGCTCTTTCTCTGTTTCACCTTCTCTCTCTCTCTCTTTCGAGTCTCCCTCGCGCTCTCGACCGGTAGCCCAAGAGTCGGTTTTATGCTAATTTCCCGCTGCCTATCGACATTAATATCACATATTTATGATCATCGAGCGTATGACTTACGCTCGATACTTTCACCTCTCTCTCTCTCTCTCTCTCTCTCTCTCTCTGTCTTGTACAGAGTGCGGCTCTCGAACGCTCGTGATGTACGTGTACCATTTATATACGTAGTTACGTGCAGATATATATATGGGGCATTAACGGCGACTAGCACGTAGCAAGTTTTTCAGACAGCATTTTTCATTCGCGCTCAGCTTTTATTCAACATTATGTTATGAGACGAAACTTTGTTTTTCTTGCCAAACTATAGATCTTAGGCAGTTATATTCATATAATGTATACACATACATGATAACTGAATTTAAAATATTCTTAATGTCAAATGTAAGTGTCATCATAAAACTAGTCCAGCAGCAGAGCGAGCGTCTCTTTTATGATGAGAGAAACTTCATAGATACCTTTATCTTGGTAATAATTTGTAAATCAGGTAAGTATATATATCATTTATTATTTTCATATATGCATTACAATTTATATTACAAACTCAATCGTCGTATATTCCAACCGCTAAATGAAACCATTCTAGAAACTGAAATAACAAAAAAAAATTTTATTAAACTAACATTGGATACATCCACTATACAAAAGTATACACATTGCATACCAACAAATTGTTTAAGTTATGTTACATCCAGTCATAGAAAACACTCGATATGAAATTCCACGCGTATCGCACACACACACACACACACACACAGTCAGATCGGCACTCTACAAAGAACCGCTGCGCGCGATCGTCGCTGCTTTTCGCGTGATCTAGAATTTATCCGCGCGTATACGTACACAGTCTCGGACTCGCGGGCCCCGATTTATATAGATAGATAGATATCGGTATAGGTATCGATCGGCGTATAAGCGCGCGGTTGCAACGGCTTCATGAAAGTTTAAATCCCAATATTTCCGCGAGGCCTTTTTTCCCCTTTAATAAGTGCACACCTATATACCCAATACGTATATAGATAGTGCCACACACACTCGCCTATATATGTATGCACGTCTATGTATATGAATTCCATTAGCTGTCTCGCGCTAGAGACCGATCGCTTTTTATTGGTTATTAGACGTGATTTATGTATCGCTACATATTGTCTCTCGCGCGCGCTCTCAACGCAACGTTGCGTTAATATTTATTTATATTTGTATTATGGCCTTTTGCCGCGCCGATCGATCGATCGCGGCTTACAGCTACTACATACTCGGTACGGATTTTTGCGAAATCTCGACTACCTATATTATGCTATTTCAATTTCAAACGAACGCGCGCGTTATACAGAAGGCGATCGATCGGAAGAATTCACTGCGAAATTTCATAATTAATTCGATCGGATTTAATCGGGGAATGTATGCCTGAGCGCAGAGGCTTATTTAAGCACGCGCACCTTTAATTGGACTGATCAAATTTTACCCAGACTTAGCGCGTGTGTAATTACAATTCATTCAATTATTTCACGGGATTCACCGGCTATGTAATGTAATGGATTATACGAACTGCCACGGAATAGCTATGCATAGATATATATTTAGTCGCGTCTCGTTTAAAAAACAAAAAAGGAACTGCTGTTACACAATAATGTTATTGTATGCGCCGAGAGCGGAGACGACGGTGGCGCAAAACTGCGCGCATTTTAATTGATTTATCAACTTACACAATGGCAATAAATTAAACTTAAATCGATAATTAAGAAGGAGCGCGTATATTATGTATATATATACCGATTTGCTATTCGTTTTGTTTATTCGATTATTTACGGAGGAATTGCAGCTATGGGAAATTTCATCGTGCGTCTGCCGCGCGAGTCGATTCATCATTTCACTGTTTCTTTATCAACGCCTATATCGAATGCGATCGCTATACTTTGGAATCCTGTTTTAAAATAAATATATAGATTATTTTTTTTCGGATACTCGTGCACAAGTTTACTATATACGAAAGCGTAAACTTAAAAGTGTTATTATGTGAATGCAAACCCAAGAATAAACGGCGTCTCCTTTGTTAACGAATCACGTTAAATGGCAAGACTTATATAGGATTCGAGCGCGCCGAGCCGAGAAACACAGTCGACGCGGAGAGCATCCAAGAGAATGAAAAATCCCGTTCGTTATTAATCGCTCATCAATATTCAGACAATAATAAACGAATAAATCAACCGGACTGTCAAAGCTATTAGCGTCTCGCTTCAGACCGAGAGAGAGAGAGAGAATCCGCTTCGCGCGCAAAATAGCAAAAACTGAGCAACAGCAGCAGCAGCAGCAGCAGCAGCGGCAGCTCGTGTCTAACAGAAGCGCATAGCTGCTGGTCTGCACGTGAAGCCATAAATTCCCCAGTCATCGTGTTCGCAGTCCGCCGGTATATGAAATACGAGCGAGACTAGCCGCGCGCTCCAATGTGTGCTATCCTACATCTTTTTACCTCATTAGACTATCGCGCTTTTATTTTCCATGTTTTCCCGCGCGCGCGTACTCGTATAGCTTAATTATTATAATTATCCGCGGAATTAATATATCGATGTATATGTAAACCTATATGCGTCCTTCTTCCTACATCACGTGGCTCGACGGACATACCGGCGAATCTCATAATTGCCGATAGGCTTTGAGTTATTGGTCTCCGGTCGGCCGCCTCGAATGTTTCTTTTCTAATTGAGGAAATCTATCCGTGGAAAAGACACTAAATCATACGCGTCTCCGTGACGTGTGGCAAAAGAGAGGGAGAGAGAGAAAAAATACCGTTCGCCTTGGTCTAATTGAATTGATATCGGTATAGAAAAATTGCGATATCGCGCCAATAAACAGTCCGTAAATCATTTTTGTCGTACGCGGCTTAGGTACAATTCTGAGAAGCACAAGCATATAAGTTTACTGTTTTTTTTTTGTCGCGTTCATTATCATTGTCAATTAGAATTTGTTTACCGATAAGAAGTCGAGGCGATATTATGTATGCGAACTATACGCGACGCTTAATGTACCGTTTCGGAATCATAAACCGACTATACGTTTTGTAAACATGTAAGCTTGGGAATTAGGTTTTTAATCGATTATGTAAATCCATTATCTGTTTTTTTTTTTGCTTATTCACATACACTGTACATAATATATCGAGTGTGAATTAATTAAAAAGAAATAAAAGTGCAGATTATGATAGCTGCTATCGATTCCGTTTAGAATTGCATTTATTCTAACATTATCGCGCGAGCGTAATATTCCGATGTGCATATATTTCTTATGTATACATTTTTCTCTTTTCAAGGCAGCGAATTATACACATGTAGGAAAAACCATATGGAAAAGATTGCCGCCGCCGACTTTCTGATAAACCTGCATGCTGTAAATAATAGGCCTCGATAGTCTAGGCTAACAACGCGTCGGTGACACCCACAAAGTCGGCAGGCTCGGGCGCAGTCATCGACCGAGTTATTGGCCGGGAGTGGAACGGATCAACGGCACTCGGGCTTTCAGTGTCAGTGTCATTGCGCGTATAGTTCCCCCGCGCGTATATGTGTGTTCGCTAGCGCAGCGCGAGAGCGGCTTCGTGTACAGTCCACCGGCAGCAGAAGCAGCGGCAAAAAAGCTCTCTCTCTCTCTCTCTCTGTCTCCCTCTCTTGCGACGAGGACAGAGAGAGAGTGAGACGGCGCGCGCGCAAAACCCGCAGGATAGGATATGGAGAGCGCGCGCGCGCGAGTATCTCGCGTAAGAGGGAAGTCACTCCTTAATTTATTCCCACTCGGAGAGGGCTCGATGCGATTCTCTGACCGAGAGAGAGAGAGAGAGAGAGAGAGGGAGGAGAGCAGCAGCCCAAGAGATGTGGACCGGGTCCGATGCACCGAGAGAATGCAATTATTATCGGCTTATTATTATATAATTGACGGACAGGAGACGGTTAATGAGACCTCTTGAGACAGGAGTTTGTGTGGGATATGTATATATATGTACAAGTGCAAGAGAGAGCAAGAGAGAGAGAGAGAGAGAGATGCACAAAGTTGCTATCCGAAGTCCGATGTTACTAAGCTGGATGGATGTCGAGAGACGGAATCATTTATTTATTTGCCGCGACTTTAATTGACGGCAACTGGCCTGGGATCAGAGCGCGCGCGACGACGACGACGACGACTACTACGACGACGTTCCGCTTTAGACTCTCTATATATGCTCTCCGCTCCTCTGCTCTGCGACCAGCTGATCTCTTGACTTTAGAAAATTCATCCTCCCGTGGCGCGGAGACGAGTGGCAATTCGGTGTATACACATATATCGATACGAGCTCGCGTCTGCAGCGACGCTTAGCTTATGTTCCGAGCTGTATAAATACATTCTTGTAAACTTTCCGGTCGCTCTGCTGTTTTGCTGCACACAATTATTTGTTTCGTCATTTATTAAATTAATCGTGGAAGTATCGATGGAAAAGGTCATACAGCTTTTGCGATACTATATAGGAGACTCTTGACCAATACATTGAATCATTGGGTCATCATCGTTTCATTGAGAATGAAGAATAAGGAAAATGGAAAGAGAAGAAGCAGCTGCAGTCGCGTGTACTTGCAGCGATTAAGATCGAAAGATAAATGTAAAACTGAGTAATATTTTTTATGCCGCATGAACTCTATCGAGAGACGCAATCGCAGGGTTTGAATTGTTTAATTGAAGCATTGAAATGGGGATTTATGCCGTTTATGGTACTGTGAGAATTCGCGGCAAGAAACTTTTAAGACTCACGGAGCTATGCCGACGCCGCTACTGCTGTTATATACACATTTTCAATACCGAGGAATTCCATTCCATTTTCTCGCAAAAACTACACCGTGCGCGCGATCTATACAATATGTATATATATATAGAAATACGTTGATAAAGTGAGAGAGACACGGCTGACGTATTTATATTTAATTATTTTGAAATAATGGTTTTGAGCTGCGCAATTGAGAGTTGAATATGTAGGTATATGGTTTTTACGTGACGATCAAATTTAAACGCGATTGGGAATGAGCGCTTTCGAAATGCCGATGTTCTCGCACGCAAATATATATATATATATACTGCACCGATCTTCAAATTATTGACTTTATTTACTGCCTGCGAAGGTTATTTTTGAGAGAGGCAAGAAACTTATATACATATATATAACTGCTTATATATATATACGTTTTGAAAAATTTATGGTACTGGAAGCTGCTGCTGAATAAAATTATTCCTCGTAATTTTGTCAGTTTATATTCGCCACTCTCGCGTATATAATAATAATTTAATACTCCAACAAGCAGAAAACAACTATAATTATACTTGAATTATGTACAGTTGCATCTTCACACATACACACATCACATCTCGGATTCCTTACTCCAAATTCGCGACGACTTTGTGCACCAAACGACACTCCCATAGCTGCTGTTGCTGCATTCGCTCGTGCAGCGCATCATCAATCGATATAATTCCCCTGATTTTCACACTCGCGCGCCCTATTACAGTGAATCGTCTCCTCGACTTCGGCTAAATTCATTTTCGCGCGCACCGCAAAGTACTCTCGGAGGGTATATATACGAGCCGCCGCGGGTAATATAAGGTTCGCACGATGATGAGCCGTGCAGATATGGCCCGAGGATTTATGCGCCGCGCGATTATCCTACGACTCTTATCGCTTATACATACATATACATATATATATATATATATATATGGCATCGCCGACTAGCCTCTCTCACGTAATGAAATTGAAAATCTTGTTACGTTTATGCACGGCGCTTATAGGTTATGCGCGGCCTCCTATCCTCTCTCTCTCTCTCTCCCTTCTTTTCTTTTTTTTTACAATAACGCGCGTAAATCATGAGCGACTTCTGAGAAAGCATATATAAGTGATGCGTTCTCTATACGCGACTTAACGAGCTATACGATTTAATTTATCGATTAATACATTTTATTCGTCGATCGAGCTATACGCGCGATGCAGTTTCTGTGCGCAGTGCGCGCGAGAGCACGTTGCATGTATATATATGACTTTATGGAAAATATCGCCGTATATAAATTATTCATAGCGCGCTGCCGCGAGGATGTATTCCGTGATATAAAGGTAAGGGACGATTGTTGGGAATGAAGGAGCGACTCTGTATGTGTGTGTGTGTGTGTGCAGTGTACGTAGGAAAGGGGGAGAGAGATGAAAGGAAAGAGAGGGGAAAAAAAAGAGGCAAGAATTGCGCAAGAAAAAGTTGTTCTACAAGAAAGAGCATGAACCTACATACTTTCAGTTTTTGCTCTCATTTCTCGGCTGACGCGCGCCATAATTTTATTTGGTGCTATGTTGGGAAACGCGTGCGGCGATTCTGAGGAGAGAGAGAGAGAGAGAGAGATAGAGAAAGACAGCTGGGTAACAACGAATTCCATCGGCGAATCGAATATTTTGTAAAAGCATCATGAAGCACGTTGATTACTTAAATTCATGAAATGTTTAGATTAACGACTCGCGCGCACCCTCGGTGGTAAAGAAACCGGAGCATTAACATAGTGTAATGGAGCGATCTTCGCGAGTTCCAGGAATATATATATATAAGTCTCGATCCGCGAGACACGCGAATGCTGATCATTTGAATTTTTATACACTATACTAATTGTCAGACGGAGGCACAAACTTTCAAATAGCTTCAATAAAATTATGTATACATATAACAGCTGCCGCGCATTGGAAAAATCTATATATTATATATTCGAATAATCATTTTGTCCTTATTCCATACTTAGTTTGCAATCGAAATAATTCCTTATCAGCCGTTGTGCAGCCTTTAATCATTCCCGATAATTAGTCAGAAAACTCGTTCTTCCTCATCGACCTGCACGTATACGCACGCGCGGAATCTAATCCCCGCACTTGTTAATTCATCATCACCTCAAAACAGCGAAGACAATCGCAGTTACTATACACCTGCATCCATCCACTAGTCCGCTCAACTACAGCAGTAAGCACAAAAAAAAGTGAACTGCAGCGAAGTAGTCGCAATTATGTAGAGTGACGAATACAAATACAGGTATTCATCTCTCTCTCTTTCTCTCTCTCCCCGTCTCTGAGCTAATACAAGTTAGGCCTCAACTCGGCAGCGGCAGCGTTCTCGCAATTTTGTAACGCACATATGCAGTCGCGCGCGTGTCCCCGTCTCTCTCTCTCTCTCTCTCTCTCTCTCTTTCTCGTTCAGCTCGTGCCCGACGCGTGCTCCAGTTCCATTTACGGTAAAAACTATCGTGCGCGGGACGCCCTTGCTGCTGCTGTACTGCTGCTACACTGCACCGCGCAGTTTTTACTCTAGTCCGCAGAAAAGCCGTCGATTCGCGAGAAGACACTCATCGCGGTTAAGTGTATATATATATGTATAGGATATATGAGATTCTAGTTGTCGCGTATTGCGTCGTTTTCGCGCGAATAAATAGAGAGACGGTGCAGAGAGGTGGATGACGATGATGGACGCGCGACGCGAAGTTGAAGACAAAAAAAAAGTGGATGGTGCTGTCGCGCGAGCCTGAAGCTATAACGTCCAACGATTATTTAGGTCGTACGAGAAGATATTTTTAATGCGCTTAAGCTCGCGAGGCGTCGAGAATATTTGCGGATCGACGAGGATCGAAGATTGGTGGCTTCACCGATCGGGACGAAGAGTCGTCGAAGAAGTTACTTCATTTGCACGGCACCATGCGAAATGAGTGCAAGAGAGAGAAGGAGGAGAGAACATTTTTGGATCATTTATGGTGGCGAGAGATCGCGAATGGCGCTTTTTTGCTTTTGCGGTATTGTCAAGTGCTTTTTCGGTGTATAGCGAGCGCACGAATTGGAGTATCTCGTTAGGTTTGCGCGAGGAAACGGTTGTAGGGTTTTCATATAGTAATAAAACAAAATTTATTCCAATGGTTATCAATAATACCCTTAATATTAATTTATTTTATTAAATTATTTGGTGTAATCGCTAACGAAAATTCATAGGTTTTAGTATACTATAAAAGAGAATTCAACAAAGGCGATTGGAGCGTAATTGCCAGCGGTTAATTTACAACAACTCCTTAATATAGCGAGGTAAAGTAATAGCCACGTATAGCCAAAGAAGTTAACCACGACAATTACCCGTCAATCTTTTTACCATTGTAACATGTATTAAAACAATTGCAGCTTATTGCTAGTTAAATGGGGAATTAATCTTCCGCATTAGCTGCTGCACGACAAAAAACGTCAATTACTGCAATTTTTCATAAAACAATTATTTATATCTCCCTTATACTCTCATCCTCTTAGTTGACTTATACTGCGCGCACTTACGATCAGAATTGTGAATTTATTGGTTCCGTGTATTTTATTTAAGACGCTCTGTGATTACTTTTAAGTTGATAAACTTTTAAAGACTGACGAATGTACTTAAGCTGCATGATATCATGCGAAAGACTGAGTAATTGAGAAAATATTGAATATAAAAAAATTGCGTATACGACGAAAGAAAGAAATATTGTAAAAAGAATGTACAATATTTTTTTGCACATCTTTAAATAATCTTATATCTATCCATCTCTCTAAAAAATAAAACACCCCAACTGTCTCTTATATTATCAAATTAAATCAAAACACATGTCGTCGCACACATTTCATCGGTATTATAATACCTCGAGGCGGCTCGTACGCGCGGTAGCGTAACTCAATTACCGCGAGAAATATTATACAGAAGCCAGCCGGCGGGCCGTCGCTGAAATGAAAAGGCCCGAGCAAACAGCACGTCGTCGTCGTCGTCGCCGCTTAATCCCCCTCAGCTCTCGAGGTCCCCGGAATTTATGCTTTATAAACAAGGACGACGTTAATCGTCCATTTATAATCTCGTAATTTCGTTATTATAACCCATAGCGCGGCCCGCCGCTTCTCTCTCTCTCTCTCTCTCTCTCACTCTCCAAACTCTCCTCCCACCGTATAAATTTCATAAATTATAACCGCCTCTCGCCCGATACACTCTCCTCGCGCACAAAGAGAACCAGCCGCGGGCTATATATGTATATGCGTGTGTGTATATATATATAGAGGCGAAGAAGAGAGGAAAAAAGGCCAAGTAGTGGTCCAGCTCTTCCCGAAAAAGTCGATATATCTTTCGGCACCTCGTTCTCGAGCAACAGCAGCAGCAGCAGCTCCTTTTAAATCGGCGGCCCTCAATCGCCTTCTTCTTCGTCTTCTCCTCCTTCTTCTTTCACCTATACAGTCCATAAGGCCGTTATTCTTCTTCGCTTCGCGCAGAAACTTGAAAGTGTGCGTGTGTGCGTGTACGGTAGCCGCGTTGCCGCAAGGGCCGACAAAAAGTATATAAAGCGACAGGCCGCGGAGCATATAATAACGCCGCCTCCTCATTAGGGATATGACAGATGCGCGTTGTGGCAGTCGAGATAGGGACTCTGCCGGTGTATATATATACATATATCTGCACAGCGACTTCTTTTTTCGATCGATGAATTCACGCATTTGTTCTCTTCACCCGGGAATTTAGAATTTTTCAAAGTTTCGCGTCTTTTTTTGTCTCGCGGTCGTAATAGCGATGCACCAGGTACTCGTCCCAGTCTCTCTCTCTCTCTCTCTCTCTCTTAATAAACTTAATTGGCTATTTTATATTGGATTAAACGAGAGTCGTGCTTTACTTTATCGTCGAAAAGATGAGGTTTAATGGCGAGGTCGAATTTACGAGACTGCAGTTGCGCGCGACACTCGTCGTATTACTTTACGCCGCCAATAAAATCCAATTGGATATATCATGCCGGGGCCGGAGGAAAATTATCCCGGGAGAGAGATCATTATCTCGGAGCTTGTTTCGCGATATGAAAGACGAGTAAAATCGCGCGCGCGAGCGGCCACTTCCACCTATCTCTCGTCGATATAATATCCGCATGTGCACACATCGGCGGACGCGTTCAAGCGGCAATAACCGACGAAGTAATGGAATCAATTAAAATAAAATCTCGCCCGACGTCTCGCTCGAAATCCGATATCCCAGCAAACTCAACAATACGCGCGACGCGTTAATATTCTATATATAACAATGAATAATCCCGCGCGACCCAATACCTAATATAATATCCACGCACGGAATCGCAGCCTCGCGCAAATTCCACTTTTATGCCATCGACATTACCATAATATTCAAATGCATATATATATATATATGTATAAGAAGCTCCGGGGTCTCGCGGTGCAGTATAGCGGAGTTGGGAGATGTTGGGTCCGCGAGAAAGAGAGATAAAGGAGCTCGCGCGCGCGAGAGAGCGGGAGAAAACGAGAGTGGAAGAGTGCGAAGGCGAAAGAAAGAAAGGGAGAGAGAGAGAAGAAGAAAGAGAGGAGAGAGAGCGTGCGGCTGTCGAGTGCAATGGTGTGGCACGGTGTTGGGCCGCTGACATATTTATCGGCGGTCGCGCCACCTGCAACCGGCCTCCACCGCCGCCGCCGCCGCCGGGCCCCCTCTCGCTTCTATATACACTGTCTATATATACATATAGCGAGTGCATTCACATCCACTCTTCTCTCCTTCTCCACCTCATCCTCCACTGTTTTACCCATTTGTATATCGGCATCGGCTGATGCTGCTGCTGCCTCTGTTCTCTCCCGCAGCTCTTCGCTGCAGCGGAGACAGTCCGCAGTTTACTCAATAACACTCCCTCATCTCCATACCAACCGATGTGTATTATATATTCATATACATTTGTTTTTTTGTTTTTTTTTTAATTAATTTCTCCGAGGTATTTTTCAAGCTAGCACAAGTCATTTTGGATCTTGATACGGGCCAAGCTGATGTGGTGTAAAATGCCAATATTATTGCGGACCTGCCATGACTCTTGTTAATTGGTGCACGTGTCGTGCGAGGACCGCGAAAATGATCTTTTGCGTATTATAACAAGCGATGAAATTTCGGGGTAGAATGGGTATCGGGCGTGAGCGCGAAAATTCTTTTGCTTCTTTTTTAAGCGAACGATTTCTCGATATGACGATCGTACACGGCGATTTTGAGGAGTTTAAAAATGTATTTTTAATAGGGCCTGTGTTGCGAGTAATATTATATCGCGCGGATTTCTCAGTCGATGATTCAGGTTGTATACATATACGTTTCGTTAATTATAAAAAAAATGCTGCGGATTATTTCGTTTTTCGAGGTTCGATAAATTAATTATTTTATACGTACGCGTGCGGTACGGTTGGATCGTCGCGAACATATTATAAGAAATAATAAGAAAAAGGATTCAAAGCGAGGTCTTAATTTAGGGATCCTAATACATATATACTTTTTCGATGTTGAAAAACAGAGGCGAGATTTTAAAGTGTCGATGCGACTCATCAGGTCAAAGGTTTTTGCGTTTGGTCGTTCATCCTAACTCTTATGTCACGCGGACAAAACAAAGTCTCCCACGGACACGTCGTCCCGCGTTGAAAATCGTACGCGTTTTTATCGTCGAAAAATAGTGTCGTCGCAAATATCACGGTCGGAAGAATTGCCGACGGGTTAATGAACGTCAAGGTTGCAGCGCGCTTATATATACACGCGAACTCGCATTGGCAGGTCCACAGACTTCCCATCTCCTTCTCTATCTCTCTCTCTCTCTCTGTCTCTCTTTCCTCTCCTCTCAGCAAAGAGATATACCTCTGAAGCGTATATATAATGCAGGTGGGTATATGAGAGTGTGTGCGTGCAGCGTATATTGCTGAATTGAGGAAGGCGGTCTTATACAAAGCGCCCCGTAAATCCGCGCCCAGTTCGACACCCGACATACCCTCCAGCTTTATTTTCTCCCTCTCTCTCCTTCTTCCCAAACTTCTTCTCCTCGCTCTCTCTCTCTTGCTCTTCCCCCCTTTTATTCTCACCGATGCCTCTACGATACACACGCAGCGCGAAATACGTTAAGGGATTAAAAATAATAGGCGGGCCACCAGATTCCGCGGGATTCCACTGCACACTATACCTTTCTCTCTCTCTCTTTCTCTCTCTCGCTTTCGCGAGTGTGGAGAGGAGCCGCGCGTGCGATTCCAGCCGGAGGAAATATTCGATCGTCGCTCACGTCAATTACTATACCCGCGAGCGAGAGAACTTTCAGCCTCTCTCTCTCTCTCTCTCTCTCTCTCACTCTCTGGCTTTGGCTTGACGTGAGATATTCAATTCAACGCGACAAGACAACGAACTCACCGCTGCCGCCGCCGACACGATTTATGTATATGACCCTTTCTTCCTTCTTCTTCTTGCTCGCTTCTTCCCTCCCTTTCCCCTCCGTCCCGTCTCCTCTCTGTCACGTGTTTTTTTTTTATTTCGAGTTCCTCGGACGCGCGCACGGTGCACGTGTATAATTGTTTAATTGATTTGGTATGGCGCTGAGAGCGACGAGCCGCGCGTATATATGTCGGGGAGAATTATGTCGATGTTGGATTTCTTCGATTTTTTGTGAGCGCGAGAACGGGTAGAGCTGCAAGGGACGCGGGCAGCATATTATACGGTCGATCGAAGTGGCGCGGTCAGCGCAGGGATAATAAACGTTGAATAAGTCGCACCGTGCAGCTTATACGCTGCGCTCGAGGAGCGAATAAATATGCACGAAACTTAACTGGGCCGGCTTCGTTATATTTGAGATACGACTGCGAGCGTGAGTGAGTTAAAGGCACATGGATAATGAGAAATATTTATTGGATGAGTATATAAGGTACATTCTTTTATGAAATAGGGTGTAAAACTGAGCAAAACTTTTAGATCGAGCCAATCTTAAACGCGTATTTGCCTGATTTTTATTTTTCTTAAAAGTTGTTTTTATTCTTTTAAAATATATACCAGTAAATCATGCAAATTAAGACCGCTGTATACTTATTATTTTAAATACCCTTGTTGTGTCTTTTGTTTAATAATACGCAATAATACGTGTCATCCCTTTAGCAACAAATCAAATCTATCCCGAATTGCTAAAACGGCAAAAAAAGAACTACACAGCTGGAGTCTATATATATATACGCGCATTGCAAGATGTACGCGCAACTCTTTTCCCGCCGGCGTATATCCGCGTGAGAAAGAGAGAAGGAAAAGAACAAGAGTGCGAAAGCGAGAAAGAGACAGAGAGAGAGAGAGAGAGAGATAAAGACGCTTTGGCAGACTACTCGCCGCCTCTTATCAGTATAATCGGTGCCTTCGCGCTCCTTCCTGTACTGCTGCAAACTGCTCTTTCTCTCTCTCTCTCTCTCTCTCTCTCTCTCTCTCTCTCTCTCTCTCTCTCGCAACTCGCCGCGCCGATTGCACCAATTCGTATATCTCCGATTGGATTCGTTATTTTCGCTTTACGCGCCGCGGAGCACAAGAGCTGAGCGCGAGAGCTGCAAAGAGAGAGAGAGGGTGACTATGTGGCGGCAACGACAGCAGCAGCAGCGGCGGCACACACCGACGCCATTATAAACATATACAAATTCGTCAGAGACTACCGCGAACAATGGGCCGTTTAGCACCCGAGATATATATCATTATGCCGCCACTGCACCGCGGCCCAGGCCACCGTTCTTGCTCCCTCTCTCTCTCTCTCTCTCTCTCTCTCTCTCCCTCTGCTCCGCAGCCACCGCGCCAGCTACCTCTTCTCTCTCTCTTTCTCAGCGAGTCCGAAAGAAAGGCCGCCGCTCCACACGTGTGTGTTAGTGCACTGCTATATATATATATACACGTATATGTATACACACAATACTCGTGGCGGCTCATTCGAGAGAATTTCGATCTCTCTCGTCGCTGACTTCTCTCAAGTCCAAACTCCGCGATGCTATCGAACTAAGCGAGTCCGCGCCACGACGAGAGATATTGTATTTTTTCTAGAGTCATTTGCGCGTGAAGCCACGATACATCTCTCGCCGCCGACGCTGCCGCATCGTTTCTGCAGGGGCCACCTCTTCTCTCTCTCTCTCTCTTTCTCTCTCTCTCTCCCTCTTTTTTGCATTTTGGAGAAACGAGTCACTTCTTTCCTCTTATGTTATAGAGCCAAGTTGGTCTGCAGGCTGTACGCGCGGTATCGAGCTCCGCGAATCTTTTCTTTTGTTCGCTGCGCTGGTGATATGCGGACAAAATTGGAATTTAACGGCTGCCGCTAAAGGAAGGCGTGTAGTATATTCTTTCTATTGAAATTGGAACATATGCAAAAGAGTTTAGCTGAGATGCGCAAAAGCTGGAGTCGATCTTAATTTTTTATTGTTGGTGTGTTTATCGACTTTAGAAGCGATTCACATTATCTAGGTATATAATGAATTTTCTTTTTTTAAATGTCCAACTCTTCCGCATTTAATCCATTATACGATTCTACTTTTTTATAATATATTATATTATATGTACCGCATATCAAACTATAAAGTTTCAATATGGCATCACGCTATTTGCGATCAAATATCACTCGTATACAGTTATCGAAGCTCGGCAAATCCATAACTCCTATGGTAAAGCACCGTATTGTACCCATCCAAAACAGGCCAAATCAGCCGCACTCATCGTCACGACCCTCCAATAAAAGAAATCACACGGTGCAGCTGCCAACTATACACGTACACGCGTTTCAGCAGCATCAGCTCCACGGCTCCGTATTTTCCGAGCGCATTATCGGCACTCAAGCTGCAGCTCTTTAGCACACTGTACACCGCGCACACCACACATATACACCGAATGGAGAATCGCGCGTATATCTAGCGGAGCCTTTACTCGTCCGCCGCGATCGTGCTTTCGCGTCCGTCAACTCTCTTTCTCTCCCTCTAACGCTGCCTACACACACACACACGTGTAGTAGCAGCGAGTCTCTCGTAGTCGTTGTCCAGGTCAGCGTATACAGAGAGAGAGAGAGAAAGAAGTAGAGGTGCGGTCGGAGTCGGAGCGGCGCCGGCGGCGTCAGCGGTGGTGGTCGTTTATATACGATGCAGATAGCCACTCAACGTCCACACGTACATAACAGACCTGGACTGCAAGCCAGTGAGAGTAACAGAGAGGAACTAGACTATATAGAGGCCGAAACGTCGAGATGATTGTAGTTGCAAATGGGCAGTTTGCATCAAGAAGCGAGCCTCGTTCCGTTTCTCTCTCTCTCTCTCTCTCTCTCTCTCTCTCTCTCTCTCAGTTGGCGTGTATATAGCGATGGGACACACACACACTACACACAGCATAGTGCCCCGCGCGCGCCACTGCAAACAAAGTTGACCCAAACGGTTTCTCTATATATGTATATATGGGTACCAGAGGGCTGCTCTGCGTCTGTCTCGCTCTTTCGCTCCACTGATACGCCGCCGCTGCCGAGGAATACAAGTGAGTGAGAGGGAAAGACAGAGAGAGAGAGAGAGAGAGAGAGAGAGAGAGAGAGAGAGAGAGAGAGAAATGCAATGCACTGCAGTGTATGTGTATGTGCGTCTCGCTCTTGAGCCGCGGCTGCGTGCGTAGAGTTTCGGTGCACGATTGCATCCGTCGACACCGGCCACCTACCGCTACATATACATACCTATCCACGTTCCATCCCCTCGCGAGTGAGTGAGTGAACGAGAGAGAGAGAGAGAGAGAGAGAGAGAGAGAGAGAGAGAGAGAACTGCACACAGACGCGTAACAGCTCTAGAGGGGGGAGGTATAGTATAGCGAGGAAGGGCCAAAGTATACAAATCCCCGATCTCTGACGTAGCTCTGCTCTGCTCGCTACTATACCTCGTTCTCCACATACACACGCAGCGAGGAGAGAGAACTGCTACTGCAGCTATTTGCCCTGCACGAATTATCTCTCTCTCTCTCTCTCTCACTGACTCACTCGCACTCGGTCTGTATATGCACGCGCATATGTGCATCTAACCGATGGCGTTCCGCATTCGCTGAGCTGACGAATCGCTGCATATATACCAACGCACGAGCAGTCGCGTGTCTTTGTGTCTGTGTGTATGTGTGTGTGTGTGTGATGGGCGTTTGTATAGTTGTGCAATGGAATCCCTGCGCGCAATAGTCGCGTATAGTATACCGTGTAGATTTTGCGAATTAACCATCGTCATTGGATATATACACTGGCGGCCCATAGCCACACCCCCCGCGTCTGATGTGCACTGAGAAAAGATTGGGACTGAAGCGGTATCACCGCTAGTAGCGCAGCGCCACTATCGCTTTGGTGCAGCAGCTACTCGAATTTTGGGAGCTCTGAGGTCCCAAACGCGCCGGAGAGATGTGCTCCGGCATTGCCGGACTTCTGTAGTACCAAAACAAGTATCGGTGCTTTCGGCGTGTACGCCGGTGTTTTTGCGTTTCTTACCGTTATTTATCAATTCACTTCTTGCAATTTAATAATAAATATAAATATATAAATGTATATATTCATAATAAATTATGCTACAAATATTTTGGTCCAATGTCCAATAAAACTTAAACTATTTGGATAGTCTTTCAAAATCTTTTTTATCTCTAAATCTAAATTATGCTTTATCTCAAAATCTAAATTATGCTAAAAATATTTTGG
>UELV01156924.1:0-15562 GCA_900490015.1 Megastigmus stigmatizans
GTCTAAAATAAGTATGTCAAAAAATGGAATATGAATTCAGGTTTAATTTGATAATTCTAGAAAATAAGAATTCTCCGCGCTTTATTAAATAGAAAAACATATATAGTATATTGAATTCAAAATTTATTTTAGTTTTTAAAAACATTCTTCTGGTATAGTAATAATTAAGAGTAAATAAATTAAAAATTGCTATACTGGTATAGTAATTATTAAAATAATATTTTCTAGAACTTAGCATACTTCAATTTTACTATACTGTCTACTAAACATTAGTAAACAGCGACTCTGTCTCACCATTGCTGAATATTATAGTAATTTTTCATGAAGTTTCTCGCAATTTTTAGTGAACTATTTTTCTCCGTGTATTAAATCTGGACAGTGTTTCGATCGATATCGATAGAGATTGAACTATCTACGCTAGGATATATGATTCACTCTCTATTGATATCGATCACAATAGTACACCTAACTTCAACATACAAGCTGAAATTTTGCTCCGCTTATTATGAAGGGTAACGAATGCACTACGTAAATCTTTTTAAATGATGCAACACAATTGTAAAAGAAAAAATGAATTATACCAAAAAAGAATTTCCTTTGAACGTAGTGTACTACTCAATATTTTTATATAAATAAATTCGATCCTATACCCTACGGATATCTCTACGATCCTAACGAAATTCATTTTTCCCCCATACTGAAGTTTCAACAATTTAATTCAAACAATCCCGAAATCCCAAATACAAACAACAATTCCAATATTTGCCAGCTCGCGTCGTTCGATGCTCTATATACAAGTACGTGCACTCGAGGCTGTATTTCAGCCAAAATTTCGGCCCCATCGAGTCCAACGGCTCGACCTTAATCGGCCGTAACGCGCGCGTGAAAAAGGAAAATTCGCGTACACACGATATACCCGCCCAGCTTACGCAGCAAACCCACTCGCCACTATCAGCTGCACAAACACCTACCTACAAATCACCCATAAAAAAAAGAGAGCGTTCACTCCGCAGTCTGACCGAATATGCAGATATAGTCCTCATAATCTACCTCTCAAATTACGCGAACGTATCGTTTCACTATTACAACAAGTTGCCGCGTTGCAGCGCACGCTCGTTCACCTTATATTTCGTTTTCTCTCTCGCTCTCTCGCTCTATCTCTCTCCCTTTCTTGTTACTGCAACAGTCGTCTAGTGGTGCTTCTCCTTCGTTTACGAGCGAGCAGATGCCCCTGTTTCGTCGTCGTCCCACGGCTATTCCACTTTCTACGACGACGCGGCGTGACCGTACACCTGTGACAGCACGACGAGCTCGGGACTTTGAGCGGCAGGGATAAGCGTCGCAACGGCTGCGTCATTTTTGCTGCTGCTGCTGCTGCGACGCCCGGCGAGCAGTCGACCCACACCCAACCACCTGGTCATGGAGATGCGTAATCTCCGCACGATAGGCGAACACTTTTTAACACTTCTCACGCGAACCCACCGCGATTTACGACTTTATAGATTCTGATCAGCTGTCGATTGCGGATGGCGCAGCCTGCAAAAATCATTTCGGACCTGTCAATCTTCCTGCACGAATTTGCGGACGTTGCTTTTGCGAGTGGTCGCGATTTGTTTGGCGATGTAAAGGCGGTGATTTGTTGGGGAATGGACTCGATTCGCTGGTTAGTCGTAGAAAACGATTGATGCGTTTTGATGGGAATGAAAGTAACTCAATGTCAAGGACTTTTTGTATTTTTAGCAGAAATTCTCAAGATATTGCATGAAGAAACGTAACTGTATAGTTTACCATGAACGTATGATACCACAAATTTTTTAAGAAATCGTAAATTGAATTCTACAAGAGGTTTTGGTTCACGTTATTTTTTAATCACACGGAAAATAATAAGCAGTTTATTTTGTAGACCAAACAATCTTGCTTTTCAAAAAATTAGCTATAGGTATCTTTTTTAAAATTAAATTGCCTGTTTCTTAAAATAGTACTTTTCATACCATTTACGTAAAAGCTTACACCCACGTGTGATCGCTAAGGACGAGGGTCGACGACGTCGAGGGATCTGCGAGATCACACATGGATGCCAAGTTTTATGCCCGAGGTGCGAACATTACTTTTCGATGCCGAGGGCGTAAAATTGCATTTTTCAAAATTGATGGAACTGCGCAAAAAGCGACATTACGCCCACTGCATCAAAAAGATAATGAATTAATTAGAACCTTCTTTAATTAACGACAGCAAAATCAGATTATCTAAAAAATATTGAAGATATTTTTTTGACGATTGCATTAGCACCGAATCACAACGACTTATTATACGAAAGAAATCACACAAAGAGAAGTATACGATAGTAATATTAATCTTAAAGTACGCAGTTATTAGTTTTCAAATTGACAATAAGAAAAATTTCGAGTGACCACCATTGCTATGGGATTACGTAGTCCCTTCGTATTTCTACTATTACTTACTAGTAAATAATAAACTTTTTTTGCAACTTCAAATCAATACTTAATATTTCATATTTAATTTGCTTACACATAACTGAAGGCAATAAAATATTTATATTCTCTCAAATAAAGTCTCCTCATTGAACTGTTGTGATAACTGGTTTTAATAAATGCTAAACAATCTTTAAAGTTGAGGAGTTTCTACTTTCTAAATAAAATGCCAATAAAGTCATGAAAAGAGGTAAAATCTACGTTATTTTAAGTAGAAGCAACTGTCATTACAGAAGGTTGATTGAAACAGCCACTTTTTCAAGGCTACATTCACAGTCGTACATGTAGTATCCACTGTTTATTTTTTTCCGTGTAATAAATTAAAATAAACCGTTAGAACCGCAGCTGAACAAATCAACGCCTAAAACATGAAAAACAAATCGCTAAATTCGCCAGCTCATATAGCATTTATCACATGCGTCTTACTTGATGCAGGGGCCACAAGGTCGACAAGCGCCAAACTCATTCACAGAGCACGAAGATCACGGCTTTCACCCCTGGAATTCCGCACTACGGGTCACCGCATCACCATCAGCACTGAACGGCACACTTTTCTCCCTGTCTGCACGTCCCATAGTAGTCGCGAGCCACACAGTCGTTGTCCCCTTTTTTTCTCATCACTGGGATGTAACGTGAAATTGCACTGAATTAGCCCACCCAACGAAGAACCAGCGAATAACAGAATTTCGTCGTTCTCTCTTTCTCTCTCTCTCTCTCTCTCTCTCTCTCTCTTTCTCTCGGTCTCGCTCCTAGTTCCGTATTATTATTATATATATAGACACAGTTCTTGACACAGGCTAAATTGCCTCATCTCTAAATGATTTGGTACAGCGGTAGCCGTAGCGTCATCCGCGAGCCTCGACAATCCACCCGAACTCCTTGAAATATATACACGTGAAATTGAGATGGTGTCGTTGTGTGTGTATGAGTGTGCGACGTAGAAAGATAATAAAGATAAAAAAGAGATAGGGAAAAGAGGAAGGATGAAAAGTGGTGTTCCAGTGGAGAGGTAATCGTTAGCGGTGCCAAGAGCAATTTATCGCTATAACGAGGTTGTCCGCTCTATTTTTGCCTTTTAGCGCTGTATGTACACACACAGCGGGAGGTGAAAAATCGCTGCTAGGCAAACGACAACTCGTGCTGCGCTTGAATAAGTTCGAACTTCGGCGCAATGAATTTCGAGATTGAGCTTATATCGTTTGTTTGCGACTTCAGCGATTGAGCTTACGTAATATCTAATCGAGCACCGTAAGTCGTGGATCGATAATGTAGGCAGAACGATTTTTCAAATTAAGCTAAGTTTATCGTTTGATACACTTGGTTCTAAGTTCCATTCGAGCTTTGAGAAAAATATAGGATAAGCAATATCATGCATATGTCCTTTTAATAGTATTCTCCAGTGAATTTTAAAAAACTTTATCTTTTCATTAAATCTTTCCACAGTTTTTATACACATAAGTTATAGAGCAAACCATATTGTATAAGTTTTGAGTTTTTATTAGTTCTTCGCAAAAAGCTACTTCTTTTTAAATCAAAATAGTAATAAAATTTGAGAAATAAAAACGTGCTTTTAGCTCTCAGAAAAGATGTTTTCAACCGCATTTTTAAAAATATTTTCACTAAAATTAACTTAAATATTGTATTAAAAAACTTTTATGTGTCTCCTTAAAATTGCCAATTTTTCAAAAGCATTTCCAAGAATACTTCTTTTAAAAGTGTTATAAACTGTAAAGAAGATTAAACAGTAAAAAAAGTGTTGCTAAAAAAACGATCGAAAAGTATCAATATCGTGTTTTACAGAATATTTTGATGTCCCGATACATTTATTCGAATTCATCAATTTTATTTCTCATCACACTCTATCGACTTCTGTCGAAATATCTCTTTAGCTTTAGAGACAAGCAAAAGCACATAGGGACTGCATCATCCAACGGTCGAACGCACAATACTCTTTTTCATGCGTCAGTAGGCGTTCAGCTCAGCTACATAGACGCAGCTGATTGCTTCACGCGCTGACCTGCCATCACTCGACGGACATTAGCACACACATTTCCTTATCACCTCCCTGGATTTTCGGCGAAATCGAACTATCCTGTCTGATATAGAAAGAAACCATCGGTCAGTCATTTTCGAGATTCAATTAACGACGGATCGAGCCGATTGAGCCGATATCCCAATCAGAGTCCCTCGAGTAGACACTTTAAGTATACACGCTCTCTCATAATTAAATAAAACTTATTATTTTAGATATAAATCTCTGATTACTCTAGCATTACTCAAACTCACGATAAACAGTTCGATACTAAAAGTCGTTTGTACAGCAAAGTTATATATGCTAAGGTTCTTTACTGCTGGAACATTAAGAACATGAAATTTGAACTTCTCAAAGCTGCACAAACTATACGTAAGTAGATAATTCCGAGTATCGTAAGGCTCGTATAGATAATACCGAATATCGTAAGGCATCGGTTTCAATATAGAGCTTTCATTGCGCATATTTTCAACTGTTCCATCGACTACGACGGATACGGAGGATCAATTTATTTAAAATAAATATTTTTTATTTTTCGAACAATGGTACACGTCTACATTGTCATTAATAAAAGGCAAAATTCATCACCGAACACGTCGTTAAAAAAATATTGAATGCCTACAATACAAAATACGGAAATTCAAAATACGGAAAGCAGTACCGTTTGAACGCACCTATAACAAAAATCTCGACAATCGAGATCTTTCACCGAACCATCAAACAACCCCAGAACAATGATCCTCAAGCCATAATCCGAATTCCCTGAACCACATACTGCAATCGCAAACAAAAAGATCCAGAGAGAATCACGCGTACAAACAAGCTCTACAATTTTAGCTCTTGCCCGTGGTCCCGCTACAAAGCTAACTCGCGAGGCAAACTAGAGGTTATCTCCTGCACTACTCCGCACATCCGCCCATACACACATCAAGCCGAAAACAAAGTGATCCCTATAGGCACACGACGACGAAACAACAAGGAATCAACGGGCTACCGCAAGTTACAGTCATTGTATCGTCGATACATCGACGGCCCCCCTCCCACTTAACGACTGTATGTCCACGATTCCCTATCATCCCCTGTCCCTTGTCGGCGCGCCCTTTATCTCTCGCATGCGTCTAGCAAAGCGGCCTATCGGCTAATCGATAATCACTCGATTGCTAACAAGCCCCCGAGCGAATGGCCGTGTGTTCGTGCCCATCACTACTCGCTATACATATATAATCCTCCTCTCTCTTCTATACCTGACAATCGAGGATTTGGCGTACGCGCGCCTCTATAATGCCCCAGCGTAGCAGTGCACGAAATGAAAGAACGACGATATTTTCGA
This sequence comes from Megastigmus stigmatizans, assembly GCA_900490015.1. NCBI lineage: Eukaryota > Metazoa > Arthropoda > Insecta > Hymenoptera > Megastigmidae > Megastigmus > Megastigmus stigmatizans. The sequence goes on from UELV01156924.1 coordinate 5,855, forward strand.
CTCGAGTCCCCTCCACCTACGCAGCCTTCTACTCCACTGCGAAGCGACAAATTGCCAATAGAGTCACGGACCGGCTCCGCGTAAAGCAGCTGTACCTTTTTTTACAACTCTAGATTGCTCGAGGGCGCGGCGAAGCGAATGTTTGCTGCGAATATTTTTGTTAAACGCTGCTATGGATAATAGATTTTCCCCTACATCGCTTATGTACAGTACCCGAGAATTTATGACTAACGATTGATATAATCGCCGCAAACATTGAAACGTTCATCTGCTAATTTTAAATTGAATTGTGCTCGTAATGCAGCGACTATCTATGGAAAGTGTTGTCAAGAATGACGTATGATTGCGGCAATTTGAAATAAACTTTCGGACTAAATGGTCGCGGATCCCCACTGAATGGCCAAAGGATTAAAACACCTGCGTCATCCATTCTCGTGTATATACAGTGAATTCGGCAAGCGGACGCGGCCGTTCGCGCGGCAGTTGCGACGAGTATATAACAGGGAAAATTCGTTTATCGCGCAGATTCCATACTAGTCCCGAGATTTTCTAGTTCGCATGACACAGGTATATTTCCACGCGTCATTCATGAAAACATCAAAGCCTTGCAAACAACGCAAATACAAACGTTCCATTCGTTATACTTGAACAAAGCAAGTAAAAAAACGTATAAGCTCGGGTAGTTGTGATTCGAGTATATAACGGTTGGAAAAATCCTGGGATCGAGCATTTAAATGGTCTTTGAAAATTGGCAATTTTCGCGAGATGATAATGATCAACACGCATATTTATACGTACAAGAGAGGATTGCCAAGCATCATTAGCAGAGATTCATTTTTAATCTTGCTATTATATCTAGATTAGCCTCGTTTCCCATACCAATTAGCACGCAAATATTTAACAACAAAACTAACATAACTACGAATACGTTTTTAACCATGTGTATAATGTACGTGGAGGCGAGCAGCTCGTTAATTGTAAAGAGCCGGTGGAATTAGCATGGACGCGAATGGACCAAAATACCCTGTTGTACACGCACTGACGCGCGTCGTTGTTCTGCTACGGCCGAGAATTCTCTTCTTTCGCTGTACGTACATATATACACCTTCCTCGTCAACTCTAGCCCACTTCCGTCCACTGAAATAATGAGGGTTAGTTCCTTTCTATCCCCACTTCCGCGTCTAGAAAAAAAAAGGAGGCAGTTGACGCGCTACTTAAGCGAGCATTAGAGCCGAGTGATGACAATGGACACACTACGTGTGGCTCTAGATTCTAGGCGATTTTCGTCCACCAGGGGAGAAAGTGTCTAATACGTATTTCTCGCGCGATCTAAGGGACGAGAGACTTGGCATCGTATTCCCCTAGCACGAATGTGCGTGGATATACGAGAGAAACGCGGGTCGAGTGAAGTATACGGCCAAATAATGGATGTATTTCGGAGTAGATCCCGGGGAATGGATAAGGCGCGGTTTTGCCGCGAGGTGTGATTGTTGATAGCGCGCGCGCGGCCCAAGTCTGCGCGTGTCGTGTCGCTCCTATATACGTGTAATTTATCGCATGAGAGGTTTTCTCTCTCTCTCTTTTTCTCTGTCGCAGACGATATCATCCAACTGAGACTGGACCGACTTTGGATTCTCTCTCTTTCTCTATTTTTTTGGGGGAAGGGTCGTGTGGGAATCGAAGATTGGTTGTAATGATGCGGAGGAACGATTTGTTATTAGCTCCGAGGGGTGTTGGGGATTATTAGGCACAATACGAGCTTTTTCGCGCGCCCGATAGTAATAAGATTAATTCTTTTTCAATAACTCATTTTGCACCACGTATTGTGATGGTTTACGCGAAAATTAAGTTCGGTCGATAGAGTCGCACGAGTGTGATTACGTTAGCTTTCTCGAATTTCATCTTGTTCGAATGCATGATTATAGCTAAAAGAGCCAGTGCACGAACACTTTCCCAGGCTGTGATTTTGGCCAAACGCGTTCTGCAGACACTAGAGTCGGACAATCGATAGCACTGTCCAGTTACCGGCTATTTTACCCTTTACATCTTTACGTTTTCGTAAATAAAATTTAATTTTTCTTAAAAAGATACTTCAAATGACAATGATGCTCTTTTGTTTGCTTAAAAAATTTAATTCTCTGTACAATGTAGTGAAATATAATCTTGAACCACAGTCTCTATTCACTCGTTAATTCCCCACAATATCAAATGAAAACTCACCCTTAATAACGCGACTACTTTGAAAATTAACTCTGCAGAAAAAAAAGCACTATTACATACCCTTCCACTATTATTACGTTATATATTACATTACACTACCTAGATTCTCAAAGCCGAACCTGCTACGCGTACGTGACTTTAACTACCGTCTAATTCGATCCACCTTTTTCCTACTGCGAGTTCTCAAATCAACAGAAAACTGAGATGGCATTTTCCTGTTTCGGAGGACTCGAGCTCGTGTTTATTAGATGAGTACTTGGGGGGAGGGGGGAGGGGCAGGAGGGCAGGTCAATAATTGAAGTGCCTCGAACGCACATACTTGAGACGGTTAGTATCAGAGGCGAGAGAGTACTATAGGGTGAGAGAGAGAGACGTATAACAAAAGCAGAGAGAGACAGAGAGAGAGAGAGAGAGAATTCAAAGTAATTAGTTTTAACGGCTGCACTCAGCAAGCCCTAATCGAATCATTGAAATGAAAGCCGAAGGTACATCATGGTTAAAACTTAATGGAATGAAGAATTATCTGCTTTACCTGCGAGGGAAACTTTCTTTTCGCCTCTCTCTCTCTCTCTCTCTCTCTCTCTCTCTCTCTCTCTCTCTCTCTTTCTATCTTTCTCTGTCCTCTATAACCCACTGCACGTCCAGCTGTGAAAATTCAATTTGGTCCACTGAAACTCGAGCGCGAAGTGCGTGCATATGCTTATAGACTCAGGACTACCGCGGTCTCTCTTATGCGCACGAGTATATAACTAAAATTCAAAGTGTGCCAAGGGTATATATAAGAAGCGTCACGGCCCCGTGTAAATAATCGACTTGGAAGAAGGGAAACTTGGAAATTAGGGAAAATGGCTAATTTCATTAGGGAATGTGAAATTATGTAACGGCACTCGCCTGTACCCCCGACTGCGCACCATTATACGTACCGGTTATAAAAACATCGCCTTGGTCGCGGGCACTACGAGTCGAGCCTCGAACCATGGAGTCACTTTTTTTCCCTTTCTCTTACCATTTTTCCAAGGCAAGAATATGCCATAAAGGCAGTATATCGATAGAGGTCGGAATTTTTTATACGACTTTTCAGCATTTGTTTCTGCCCTTTTATTCCTCCCGGCTCCATCGAATTCGCCGCGCTCATATATATATACGAGTTTACAGCCCGAAACGCGTTAGCCCCGCATATACCACCGAGAGCATTTTGAATGACAGTATAAAAAAAAAGAAAAAAAGCGCGCGCATGCCCGTAGTTGAATCGCAATTTTTGAGGAAAGAAAAAGTTCACAGCGCGCGGCGCATATTGGCGCACCATTGATATATGTTTAAAACAGAAAAAGCCACATTTTATGTACAACAAAGCTCGAATTTCTCAATCCCACGAAACGTTACACCCTTGGCTCTGGCAAAGTAAGCAATTTAAGAATCGATAGCATCTCCCCCTTCGTATACAAAATCGTATTCCACTACTGAACCCCTCATCGGCGTTAAAAAAAAACAAATGGCAAATTAAAACGCGAGACTCGAGCTAGAACGATTGAAACGCATTTCACGCATATATATATATATATATATAGGTTATCGATCATCGGCAGTAAAAAGGCCTGTCGATCCGCAAGTGATAACGGAATCTGACTGAGTGAGTGAGTGAGAGAGAGACAGAGAGAAAACGGCCGACCTTAACAGCCCATCACCCGAGTAAGTCTTAACGGCGGCGCTTGGGCACAGGATAGATGCATCGATTTGATGGACGAAACCGGCATTTGTGCAACGTGCGCCCTGCTTCTTGGCCGATCGAGCATTGTACGCGTGGATAACGACCCAATAGCTAATATAAATCGTTCCTCTAGTCCGCCATTATGCGGTCTCCGATTCTCCTCTACACTGCCTGAGTAAGACAAAGAGACAGAGAGAATTGGTTCGACTCTCTCTCTCTCTCTCTCTCTTCAAACTCCTGTTTTTTACGACCCCATGCTTGCGAAATTTCCTTTCGCCCCCTAGCCCCTCCCGGCTCTTATTTGCCAGAAGGAACGATGCGACAGTAAAGTTAATTGCTTTCTTTTTCTTCGAATTGCTTTTCGGGGAGCTGCGAAGGGAGACGCGTCGAATGCGAATGCAAAACTCGCTTATACCGCTTGTTTGTCGTTTAGGATATTTTATTATTTCCGATGGGTGCGAAAGGGATCTGATGTTTATAGCCGAGAAATCGTTAAGGGTGTGGAAATTTTTGAAAGGTGCCGCGTAAAGAAAGTCGGTGAAATATATTATATATTATACGTCGAAAACTTCATTGTCCGATATTTGCCGTGAGCGCAAGTTCTCGAGGATTGTAAATTATAGCCCGTAGTTCTAGCTTCGTATAGTAGTGGCTATTGAACGAAATTTAATAAAGGTTCGGCAATGTATTACGAAATTTCATAAATTAATTACAAGTTTTATGAGGGATTTAGTGGTCTTTCGCAGCAAATGTAGTGAACAAGAAGGCATTCGCGAAAAAGCGTCTTAAAATATGATATTTACTTAAGGCGCTATTCTTTCCTGAACATATATATTCCACGGTATACCAGTGTTGGAGGACGTCCAAGATCAGTTCGATCTTAAAACTTCGGCTTTTTTCTCTCTCTCTCTCTCTCTCTCTTCAGAAAGCAAAGCCAATTTTAGAAGCACTGAAACCAACGGTTATAAAACTCTGTTTAAGTTTGTTCAAGCGTCATAAATATGTACCAAAACGAAATAAGATACCAAAAATAGAATATCGCGTATCAGAATTGAATGAAAGCGGATATCTCGCGGCTACTCGCGAAATTCGGTGGTGCACGCGTGCAATGATATATTCAAAAGTGTTCGGACAACTAGAGGCAAACTAATTAGCATGGATATTATGTCAAGTGACGCCTATGATTCGAGAAAGACAGATTTTAATGAGTTGTCAGCTATGCCGCAATATGCTCTTCAATACATAGGAAACTTGTGTGCCCTACGTTTCGATAGAGTTCTATACAATTGGATTGATTGAATTGGATATTATGCAACTGTTATATAATCTATTTAATACTACATGTATTCTTTTATAATTATAACGGACATAAAATTATAGCGAAATGATTGATAATGCAGATAACGGCGATCCTCACAATACCCATGCGAAATGTTCTTTTTTTTGCGTAAAGGTTTAAAAAAATGAATGTGAAATCGATAGAGCTGGATTTGTCAAAGGCCGGTATATGCATTGTGGAAATTGGTTTTATGATCCCAATAGAAGAAAGAATGAATTCATGACATGGGATGTTTGTTACCTGAATATTCAAACACGTGTGTACAATGATCGCTTTCGCTTTAATTAATATAGTGCCCATTTATGACTTAGTTTTCAATTCGCGTACTTACTGATTCTTACTTTTTTTTTTCATACCTTGAAATGCTATTGTAAAATGTCAAATACAGACAATTAAAATATTACAGATACGAAAATAAAAATCTTTGTTTTCAAAATTTTAACACACGCGCCTGAAAAGACCATCTATCGGAAGTTACATTAATATTCACGTCCATCGTTAGCTCGTAAAGTCGATTGAGCAAAAGAATTTTATTTTTAAAGTTCAGCGCCAAGCGATAACTCCGACACTGAACGTTGCAATTACTGGGCCGAGCTCTGCAAAACTTTGAAGTTTTCCCGCCTCTCAATACTTTATTAGGGACCCGGACAAGATAAATTTCTCTTCCTCCGTATACGCGAAGAGAAAGGAAATCGCATTATATTTAGTCCTAAAATATCACTGCTGTAGTGCAATAGATTTACCACGAGAAAAGTGCATCGAATTTATAAGGAACATAATTAAGGGTAATCATACATTACGCGCGCGAGCGCAAGAAAGTTTGCGAGGAGGCGGCAGTTTGTAACATTTCGCCGCAGATTCTAATATAAAATTTACTGGATTTCTCGGGTATGCAAGGGGCAAAAACTTCCGCGCGGTCTATATGGCTCGTTTCGAGTTGATAAATAGTTCGCGCTTCGTCTACCCGTTATATATACATATACGCGCAGAGTCAGCCGCGGTGGCTGTTCATGGTCATTTTTAACCCCTTGAAATACAAATGGACCGAGAGTGATCCATCGGTTAATTTATTTTTACTCTCCCTCCCCCTCGCCGCTATAGTAACGATATTACCCGCAATGCAATGGAGGAAAATTGCAGCAGCTCCTTAGCGATTTATCGGAAATTAATTACGGGTGGAGTCGCACGAGGCGAAAAATTGAAAGACTCTGGGGCGACGAGGAAAGAGGAATTTAAATATTTTTTTAAATTATAGATTGGATCATTCTTATTTTTAGTTCCTTTTTTTTTAATTATTTTGTTGCTGCGCGAGATATTAAAAAAACATGTCCAGTAATCAAATAAACTATACAAGTGACAGGTACAAAACGCGCTGATACATATAGAAAATGATATCAATCAAAAAAAAAAGGATTAAACTTTCGTTAACAGATCTCATTTTCCAAACAAAAGTTATTAGTTCTCTTCATCGAATTTCAATAAATATACGCGGCATTGATGAGAGGATCCTCCTGCAACGAATCCGCTTCTATCCGCTCGAGCCGCGAAGTCATAGAATCCCGACGACGACCAATCTCTCTGAAAAAAGCGTGAAAAATGGGTGTAGCAGGGCAGAGTAGGGACATTGATAGCGAGCACGTCATACAACTTAAGAAATCAAAATCGCATCGGGCCGGCAACGATGAATATATATATATATATATGTGTAAGCCATTGAAATCCTCCGATGAAAGCGAATTACAAATCCCCGTCACGCAGACGCGTATATACACACACCTATAAGCGACACATCTTTCTCTCATCAGACTACAGAGCTGCAGCAGTAGTAACGTCGAATGTGGAACGCCAGAGGCTGTGTCGTCGCCGTCGCAGCTGCGAGCAATTATCTCTCGGCAGCTCTTTAACGTCGACGTATATACACCGGCCATTAATATATCGCGTGTCGTCCCGAGGCGGAGCTGCTGCTCAAGCGCATGTATAACCAGTCGCGGGGATTAAAGGTCCGAGGCGAGAGAGACAGAGAGAGAGCTGTGTAGTTTCTGTACAACGAGACAGTTGATACACAGAGAGAGAGAGAGAGAGAGAGAGAGAGAGAGACGGTGTCTGCAGTGTCCTGTGCAATGTAGTGTGCGTCTGTCGCCGCCGCGGCATTGTTATTACCATTTGACGCTAGGATTTCCGTAGCGCGTTATACCTAGTCTGATTGATCGCGAAATCTCTCTCTCTCTCTCTCTCTTTCTCTCTCTATCTATCTCTCTTCGTCGACTAATTCTTGCGCGCGCGACTGTCGGTGCAGTGTACAGAACCAACGAGGATAGATATTTCGAAAATTTGTTGCTCTACTTATCGAGAATGTTTTTTTTTTCATATTTTCTTTTTTGAAAAATCGAATGAGTAAGGAAGCTGCGATGCTAAAGTATATTTTTAATTAAAACGTTGCTTGGTTCAGTTATATCAAGTAGTACACCGTGTACAAAGTAAAGAAAATTAGTTATAATGTATTCGGCATTTTTTACAAAAAAGTAATTTTACAAAGGCTTTGTCGTGCTAATATACAAACAACGCGAATATGAAAACAGCCTTATTCACGTCGAATACAGCAAGAGCTTCTCTAGTTTAAATGGACTCTATCATACCTTATATTTTGCACAGAGTATAAAATACTGCGTAAAGTATAAAAAGGAAAGAAATCCCCACATGAAACCTGTAAGCGTAGATGAATTCGTCAGAAAGCTTATATATGTATATATAGAAGACAAACGGTGGACGCCGTGCTAACCATCTCGAGAGGCGACTTTTGCCGCAGAAAGTACTTGAGAATACATATTTATCTTCGGTAAAGAAAAGCTGCTTCCCGTATCAACCACATCAAGCTGCTAAACGTGGTGAGTAGGTCTTGCTGCTGCGGTAAAGTGTAGCAGCCGCGGGCCGTACAGTGAGCTCAAGGAATATAAACGATAAGAGCGCGGGAGCGACGAAAGAAAAGTATCGAGTGCGAGCCCTGGTAATGTACGAGCTTTGATCGTATCGGACATTGACACATGGGATAAGGACAGTACAAACTTCACCTCGGATTCTATCGCAAAACTGTTTACGTGCGGCTAGGATATATCTGAATAGCGTACGCGAAAAATATTAAGACCATCGCAGGAATCGTAGCCATGGCCAGAATTATAAACGTCTCGTTATGGATACGTATTAAATGCCTCAAAATGAGCGACTTCAATCGGAAATCTTTCAAATTATCGCTCGTCTTGATAAAGTATCGAATTTCCTCGAGGAAATTCCGCCCGGTGGTTCGCGCGGTCTCTCTTTACCGAACCCGAGCCTCAAAGCGGATCAAAGTTACCGCTAAGCTTTCGAATCGTTTAAAACACTTTATTCCCTCTACATGTATCGAGCGACTCCAATTCAAGTAGCATTATACGTTTTTCTCCTTCTCACTCGACATCTCGATCACATATACATAACCGACTTTCATATGAAATCTCATCATCTATAGTGCGCGGTTTTTTTTTCCTCTTCCAGCGATAAAAATCCGTTCGAGAAACAATAATAAAAAGCCATAGGCAAACACACGCTACATCCTCGTCGAAGAGAATCGACTGTCTTGAAAGGACTGAGAATGGAGGGGGGATTACTTTGCATAAAACGCGAACGAATCTCTCTCTCTCTCTCTCTCTCTCTCTCTTTACAGAGTCGGTATATATACGAAAGGTTCATACATAGTAAACAAAAGAGTCGAGCGATTTCTTATTGGGAGTCGAATGCGCAATGAACAGTCGCTGACGATCATTCGCTTCTTTTTCTGGATTGTCATGTAGGAGAGAGAAGCCGTAAGCATCGGATGGGAGAAGTTTTCGAATACGATCGTTAAACCCGGAATCGGATCTTCGTATATCTGCCTGTTCTCGATACTCGGAATAGTCACGCGTTTAAATAATTATTTCGCTTAAAAAGTGAGTCACCCAGGGTATCCGATCGAGTATAATACCTGTTTACTTAGATGGTTTTTTTTCTCGCGTTAATACAGCGTTATACGATAGTTTCTTGTAACATGCGAGAGTATATGACTGAAATAAAAATTTCCAAACGAAAATATTTGTTCTCAACTTTTATTTTTATTGAGTTGCGCCCGACCTTACTGTTTGCTTAAGAAACACGAGATATATAATAAGTACACATATTACGAAATAAACTTTCTTGCTCCAGTTTCAAAGCTGAATCATCTAATTTCACTTTTTTAATTTATGTGTAAAAGTATTATCACTCATCTGGGAATAGCTGTAAACAAAAAGATAGAGAACAGTATACGAAGCAAATTTATAGTACAGGTCATAAATACAGTTATAAAAAACTTTGAAACGTATTTTCAATAAATGTACCGTTAGCGAATGTTTGCTGTGTTTTTTAAGTATATATACTTTATATATATATATAT
>UELV01156925.1:0-15832 GCA_900490015.1 Megastigmus stigmatizans
TCCTTAAGTATATTTTAATTAGAAACTGAAGAATTAATATATATTACGTTTTGTCTCCTCTAGATTCATTCATGTCAATTTGTTCATTTGCATGTAATTTTTTCCAAAAAATCGAGTACGACCGAATTCCACACCTAGATACAAAAAACTACAATTACTATTTTATTAATATTAAAAGTATTAAACATGAGAATAAATGATTCATAATTTATTAAAAAAGAATTTATTAAAACTTAAATAGTGTAGATAGTGCGGTTTTTCGCGTGTAAAAGTGTCCGAAACGAATGACGAATACACAGACTATTTGCCTATGTACATAGTGCGATTCTTCATGTGTATTTTCGAAACTTTAAGGCCTAAATTGTTGCCTATCTACTGTTTAAGGGTGAAAGGGTTAATTTGGTAAAAAATAAATTAGACCATTAGAAAAAACACCCCCTAATTACCCTAAGAACAATGTCAAATTCTTATTATCTATTATTATGTTTAGGCACGAAATAGAAACGCGTTTGTCTTAACATCTCAATTCATCAAAAATGCAGATAGTGCGGTTCTTCGTGTGTACGGCAGTATATGTGTGCGGAAAGTGTGGAGAACGAAATAGCGCTGATTTATCGAGGTACTCGCGGTGTCTTATCGGGTCAACGGCTATAAACACAATCGCTGATTACGTAAGTAGCGAGAGAGAGAGAGAGAGAGAGAGAGAGAGAGAGAGAGAGAGAGAGAGAGAGAGGCACCGAGCGGACATACGGTCTGCGGGTAGCGAGTACTATTGATGGCCTCTGTGTCATTTTTAAGACTTATTTTGATAGTGTTTATCGTTCGTTTATATCGGAGAGAATTGACTACTTCCCCAGTATGTTCGTGTTATGGATCGAAGGAGAAGTGAAGCAGTTCAAAATTTTGCGTTTGTTCGATTACTGTATAATACCCTAAAGTAGATCAATCTAATAATGATTGGAAATTTATAAGTAATATTAAAGTGTAGATAGTGCAAAAGTATTGAACAGCCATTTTATTTCGCCAATCAACGCATAATTACATTCCAACTATGAGCGGACCATTCGCATTTTCCTTTTACGATTAACCGTCATTCATCTGGACGCACTAAACGATTGCAACCTCAATTAACTTGCCACTCCAATAGATTGCGCGATCACGTGGTACAAAAAAAAGCTATTCGCAACGCGATAGGAATGTTAAGAGTGAAATACTGCACAATCTACAATTTTTGGAAAAAATAGAAAATCAAGAAGAATCGAATACTTATAACCTGGAGGAATGTTTTTAATAAAGAGAGATATCGCCTTTTCATATATTTATTTTATTGAATATTCAAGTATTGATTAACGTTCGCAAGATTAATATGAAAATCGCGCTTATTTGCTTTGGTAAGAACATTATATTTACTTCGAAACTGGAAATGGATTAATAATGGAGTGCAACGATATTAAATTTTAGGAATTCATCATAACTTATTAAATCGCATAAATTTATTTCAATATTTTTACTGGAATTTTCTAGGTTAACTGGGCGTATTAAACAGTTATTCAGAATCTAACATCATGTGCTATTCATTAATTCTCGGAAATCGAATAAATGTACTCCGCATTATCTGACTAAGCAATGCGGTTACATTTCTACCGATTGTATACAGGATTATTATTATCAAATAAGTAAATCTCATGTTTATATATGTATATTTTAAAGTACGAATCAAATTCTCTTTATATAAATTCATAATTATTCCTAGAACTTTGTTGTATTTGCAATATTTTCTAACATTGCACGAAGCTTAATATTATAGTATACAATATCTCCTCGATATAACAATAAAAAGTTTATACACAATAAAGGATTTACTCATAACTAAGGTCCCACGCATATCTATAAAGTTTTGAAAACATCGTTCAGATGGAAAATAGTTATCCAAAGTTAACAATAATATAAGTATAGTTTGTTTATTTTATATAGAATAAGGCCCATGAGATTGGAATAAAAAACAGAGTTTCAGAGCAACGTACAAAACTTATGCCATTATTTGAACATAAAAAAATAAACTCGGCCTTTTCATATAAGTAAGACAGTTAATTTTTTTTAATTAAACTTCTTTAAATAGTTTAAATAATAAAGCAAGTTTCGTACGCTGTCCTTGCAATACAATTAAAGGCAGGCATTTACACAGCCCAAATAAAAACTATTTTTCAATTCGAAATCCATGGAAAACTTCATCCAAAGCGATTAAGAAAATCCTAATTAGAAAAGTTACGTGTCCATTCACCGGTCATAACAAATAATTCACGGGATCAGAAGGCGCCTCCCCTCCCCCCTCCATCGATGATCCTATAAATCCGCGAGCCAACTTTCGCTGCTAGGCCGCGCGGCAACTATCGTCGGCGGAAAAAGGATTCGCAAACTAGGCGGGCAAACAAAGGACAGACTCGCTCGACGCCCAGTTTCCACCTCTGAAATGAAAATAAAGTTTTAATCGACGCTCAAGCCAAAAAGGAAAAGCATAGAAAAGAAGAGAGCGCGCACGAGAGAAGAAGAAGAAAAAAATACACACACCAGAGAGGGAGAGAGAGAAGCCGCGGTAAACTCTCGATAACTCATCGACGTAAATTGAACTTGACCCACTGCTGAATCCTCTCGTCGATAACGAACGTCCTAATGAATACACCAGACACACATATACAGTGAAGTACGCCAAGAGAGTGAGAGAGAGAGGGGGAGAGAGAGAGATATATATGTACGTAGGACTGGAGCTGCGGGGAAATGAGAACGAGGATAATAAACGCAGGCAGCCGCGCGAGAAGCTGCCGCGGTCGGTATTTTATAACGTCTTTATGTATGTAATATACTGAAAAGGGTCAGAAAGGATCTGAAAATAATTGGCCCGGTGAACTCGAGAGTAACGAGAGGCAAGTATGTGTGTGTGTGAGAGTTCCGCATGATCATTGCCGCAGCTCTCCAGCGTGGATTTTTCTCCATTTTTTCGCGGTTGTAAAAAGTAGACATGGTGTTTTTATTTTTAATCAGCCGCTAGTTTGCCTTGTTGAATTTTGATATCAGCAGTTTGTATTAAAAAAGGTTATTACTCGTGTAATTTCAGTTGAAACGAACGTCTCTCCGGAAGTCTCCCTATTCAATAATATCGAAAGAATCTCGTCCAAACGAGTTAATCGCATTAATTATATTTAAAAAGCGCAGTCCACACAAAGTATAGAATTGGAACAACTGAATAAACAGCAAAATAAATTCCCCCGTACGAGTCTAGTAAATCGATTCAAATCAAGAAATACCATTTATGTGCTTAAGTAATAATTGTTTCTCGTGCACCTCTCGCTCGCACAACAAACAATATACACAAATCGATCAGCCAACGCGATAAAAGCAAACGCCAATCTAAATCTGAAAGTCACCGAAGCTCTCGCTCAAACGCCCACGCGCGCACCCAATCCAAAACGAGTCAATCCCTTATTCATCCGCATTTCACCATCAAAATTTAAAATAATTGATTAATCGTCCTCTCTCTCTGTAGCCGGTACATGTCCAAACTAAAAATAACACGTACAGGAAATTGGAGAGAGAGAGAAAGGTCTACACTACCCACACACAAGCGCGTGCGTGTGTGTCGCTTGAACTCGGCAAATTTGAATAGCTGCGGCTGCTCTACTCCCCTTCTCTCTCTCTCTCTCTCTCTCTCTCTCTCTCTCTCTCTCTCTCTCTCTCTCTACTACCCATGTATATACACGCCATACCTATATATACATATATATATATATGCCCACTGCCAAGAGAAGCGAGAGAAGAACGGGAAGGGAAATTGTAGATACGTCTGTGTGTGTCTGTGTGTGTGTCTGTGTGTAGGGCTGTCTATAGAGAGGGAGTTAGATGTGCATCCGACGCGCTCTCGGATATTGCAGAGCGCGAGCGGTCATACATGGCACACGGTTACGTCGTCCTCTCTCTCTCTCTCTCTCTCTCTCTCTCTCTCAGTCGTCGTTGATCTTGCCAGCAGCATCCGCGACTCGCGTTTTCCGATAATATGTACACGTGCATTTCTGCCGGATGGATTCCATGTCGGATTGGTTATAGGGTCGCGAAATTTTTTTCGAAATCGCTCCTAGCGCCTTTATATACTATGTGCCTTATAGGCATATATCGATGCATGATATTACTGTGGACGAGCTGAATATATGCAAGCCTCCTTGTCCCGGTCTGGTTTTTTTTTCTTTCTTGTCGGTATCGGAGGATTATTCATTATTGGGTGTAGCGGAAAGTTTTCGAGGGGATATAATTTTAGGGATGTGTTATCGGGTGAATGTAAGGGATTATAGGTATGTTGAAGTGGTTCTTGGATGTTGGAGTGAACTCGTCGTAAGCGTTTGTGACGAGTGGTTTTTTTCTAACGGTGTGTAACTCGTTACCTGCAATATGTAGATTTAATTATAATTCTGTAGATAACTCCCGTGGAAATTAGTATTCGAAATATTTTTCAATGTATAGTTTTTTTAAAATTTATTTTAACACGTTATATGCAAAGTGATACAAAACTTATTACCTGGAGTATATAAGTAATTTACCATTAGTTATTGGATGCTAATGGTTTTAAATATCAAAGTCTATCTACGACGTTTTTACGTGTAACAAAGAGTTTAAACGAATAAACTTTCTTTATTTGTGTAATCTATCAGAGCATAAATGGATTCTGAATTTAATGTTTAAATAATTAAGGTAGGTTGGCGTTTTATTTTAGATGAATCGATGTAAAAGAACAATGGATTTAACTGACTCGATCTCTACACATCAAGTCATAAATATTTATACATTTATTCCAAGTCAATTGAGTTAGCGACATAAGAAAATGGAGATAAAACAGTAAAGACAAATTATCAAGTAGTAATAACCCAGTATAGTCAGGCCATATCATTTAGCGTTTAAAACTATAATTACTTTCTTTTACTTTTAAATTTTTTAATCTTGTGAATTGCCTAGTAGATATTCCATTTAAAATAGTGATAAATCATTAATTTATAAAAAATTCCCCGGTTATAGATTTACATCTATCAAAATACGTCAGGCTTGAGCATCGTTCCATTCCAAGTATCAAAGCTGATTTCCATTTCAAATATTAAACATAATTTTCAGGAATTTAAAATCACATATTAATGTTAAAAGGTTATATTATTTGATTTGGTAAAATGTACAGCGGATTCTAAAGAGGAGAAATTTTATGCTATAATATAGCTGCAATAAAACTTTTTACGATCTATGGTCCATAGCAAGGCAAAACTCGAGACTCAATGTTTCAAAGCAGGTTTTAAAGTAGAAGTTTTAATCTTTAAAATAGCTCTTGAAAATCTCAGAATGAAAATTGTCAATTTAATCACTTTTATTTTTATAAACATTTGAGATATGCCAATATTATAAATTCTTTTTGTTAACATCTGCGTTACTGACTATCTTGTAGAAATCACACAAAACGTACAAAGGATACAAATTTTATTTTTTGTTAAAATTATTAATTGAAAAAACTGGCTAGATTTTATGAATGAATATTTCATTTATAAAATATATTTTCAATGTAAAAAAGTTATCTATTCTATAACAATTCATTACACCAGTTAATCAACAAAGCAATTTACTTTGTTTTAAATAATTGCCACGTGAACTCCATTTGGCATGCTCGAAAGTGTTTGTAGAATATTTTATAAAAAAATTATATTGGAAAATGGAAAACTGAGAAAATTTTCCAAAAGCTTCAAATTCATATACGCACTACAGATTGTTTGAGCTCGCTGTAATGGGAAACTGTGTGCTATGCTGATAGATAATAAATATTGAAGATTGATTCGTGATTGATATTTTATAGGGGAAGTATTTATAGCAGGTGAGTATAATAATTTACTGCTATATCGATATAATTCCTGTGGTGATATTTGAATTTTGCATTATCAATTATATTTAAATCTCAATTTCTTCAATAATACGATTGTTTGCGAAAGGAAGTGAATTATTCAGAGCGCTTACACTGTAAATATTTCCCTTCGATAGCTGATATCGCAAAACTACTTTATGTTCAAAGTGGGCCACGAGTACACCGAATTGATAAGGCTTCTTGGAAAAAAAGGAGAAAGCAAACAGATTACATTCACTTTCGAAAATTTCAAATCAATCGTTAAAACGAAAATTCATAAATATCCATATTTCGAAACACAAATGGGAATTCGTATGTTTGCTTTTAGTCAATTTGCTCGATTTTCAATAAGATTTATTAACGGTCGGTACGTTTACAAGGCAATTTCGAGCCGGGAAACCCAGTTTCGCGAAACCATTTCACGTAGACAGATTTTCATGTTTCGAGCCCACACACACACACATACACACACAAACCCACACATAGACGCTTCGCTGCGCCTTCAGCAAACAATCAAATTTTGCGAAATGAATTCTGTCATGTATAAGGAAGCAATTAATTGCTGCATAAAATAAAAGTAATTCAGTACCAACAATGTAATCATCATCTTATAATCATCTAGTAAGCAATCGTTCCAGATTATCATTGTAACACTATTTAAAACAATTTGGAGAATTCACCTAGGACTTTTACTCCACATTTCATACACTAAAGGCCCAAGAATCGTTTAGAGAGAAAAAAAAACATTTCGCCCGTCGCACATTTCACGATCATCCACTCAATCGAGAAGTACACCAAAATCCATTTGGTCTTTCGCTCATTCCACATAAGCAAATCCAACTATATATATATATTATACTTCACGCAAGTTCTCCGGGCCGCTCGAGGTGTCATCGCGCGTCGCCACTAGCTATATATACATACATATATACGGCCCATACCAATGCCATCACGTTGCAGCAGCAGCAGCAGCAGCAGCAGTGCATATGCAAAGCGGAAGCTTCCGCTCGGCGTTAGCCGCAATTCCGAGCGGCATTTACCACGTCCCCCAGCTCCCGTACCCTACCCCCCTCCGTTCACCCTTCTCCCTCCGCCGATCCATCTATCCGAGAGCTCTTGGATTCCCTTTGCCGCCGTTGCCGTCGTCCGCTTCCTCGTTACCAAAAAGGGGGTGGGGGAGGGAAGGTGCAATGTGTGCGCGCTCGAGCACCAACGCCGCGGCGGCACCGAAAATTCCTAGCGTATGTGTGTCGTGCTGCTGCTGCTGCTGCTATATAGCGCTGTATATATAGTCTCTCCCTCTCTGACTCGGCTTCCGGTACATAGCACCGCGAAATTGAGACGCAAATTGAGATGGCGCGCGAGTGTGTGCGCGTGCGCGCGAACGCTGCGAGAGAATCGAGTCTGGCGGAGCGTCAAATTTCAGGATAGCAAGTGCAAGAGCAAGAGAGCGAGAGAGAGAGAGAGAGAGATTGGTTGCAGCATCAGCAGCAGCTTCTTGTTGTGCACACGTGCGCGCGTGTACATACGCGTGTGTGGGTGAAGATTTGTTGGGAGCTGTGCTGCCATATAGGAGGGGAGGGGACGGGTGTATTTACGGTATTTAAGGATAACTGTCGAGTGCGAGAGAAGCTGCTGGCGCTGATTGTTACGACGCTCGCGGGTTGGATATTGCGAGCGGTTTGACGCGCGTTATTGCGATGGCTGTCGTGGGAGAAGTTGCGAGATCCTGTACAGCTTTGCATTTGCTCACCACCAGAGGGGGCGGGAGAGAGAATTTTCCCGACAACAATTACACCGCAACGGTTCGCGATAAATGCGACAATCCTATATATATATATATATATATTACAAATCCTTGTGTGTATATATATATACACAAGTATTTGTAATAGGAAATTGGATGCTGAACTTTCGCAGCGATGGAAAGATAAATTGATTCCGTGGAAAGCAGGAGCGTGATATCTTACTAATTAATTATGAATCGTAGATAAATTGCTTCGAAGTGCAGCAATGTGATAATTAGAGGAATACAACAATGAAATGAAATACGAGTATTGTTCCAATAAAGAGCAATAAGGCATCGTATCCCAAGGGAATCCGGCAAAGATTTGCGGGTATAAATACTACTTATCGCTCCACAGCTACGTATTGGTCTCTTATATTTCATGCATATTCAGATCGTAAACTTCCCAGCTAAAACGTAAAATACGAATGTATGTCATAACCGCAGCCGATGAATTCCTTCCGCCGCAAAAAAGAAGCTGTGGTTGCGCAGAGAATCTCGCGGCAACGGTATAATCGTACTCCGCACTGCAGTAACACGACAATCACAATTAATTTTACAAGACTCAACGACCGTGAGACGGTTTAAAGGGAGAAAGAGACGTATTCTCTCGTTCGCCTGTCTCCGTATTTTATCTCTATACAAATGGTACGTATACATATCTATGTATACGCTGAGGCTTGTACTGTCTATAGCCCGAGAGCCGCAAGCTTTTACGAGGGACCCGCGAGCGATTTCTCTCTCTTTCTCTTTCTCTCTCTTCCGGCTGTTTATAAAAGCGCACCGTGTCCATTATGAGCTATAAATACAGCCCATCCACTTTTTACGGTTATTATCCGTGTGAGACGCGCGCTTGCTTTTCTCCAATCTTCCTCTCTCTCTCTCTCTCTCTCTCTCTCTCTCTCTCTCTCTCTCGCTCTTTTTATTCCGTCGAAGCCTTCTTTACTCTCTATATATACATTTTTCACACGCGTCAGCGACGAATCTCTCGTTTCAAAACTCTTTCGCTCTTCTCCTTTTTTTGTTGGATATAGAGTTGATTGAGAGTCGAGGGTATGTGTATGTGTGTATTGGGGAGGGTGAAAAAAATTTTCTCTCATTTTCGGATTCCTCTCTCCGAATACTATTTACTTTTTTTGGCCTCTTATCGTTTTCGGTGATTGATTCGGTGGAAAATTAAATTTTGGCCGGTTGGAGAAATTTATCGCGTATAACAAAGGCGTGAAATAGTCTATGCCAGGGAAGGTTGAGCGATGGTGAATTTTATTAATTAATATTACTTAATATTTGATCTTTGATAGGATAGATTACTTTTTACAATTTTAAATGTTGTTTTCCTGAAAAATATTAATTTACTAGATACGTGTCTTGATTATTACCGGAACAAATACGAAATACGCTGGTGTAGTTATTTATGTGAAATAATAATCCTATATGTCTGAACTCAGTTTAAAAAAGCACTAATTAAAAATAAAAGGTTGAAGTGCTTTAATTAATGCCTCTTTCAGTATTCGCATTCCTTCGACTACTACTAAGACGAGAACTCCTCTTTTTTTTTTTGTATTTAATATATATTTTCAAGTATTAATTAATTTTATGGACAAGAGCGTTTCTTATGAATACCATGAATACCATAAGAACGATGTACACATGGAATATATTTCAAATTCGTCATAATTGACCCTGTAAAGTTTTTTGTATGAGTGAACCTTGAGCTTCGAAGAATTCATGTTAATTGCTTTTAAAGTTCAGCAGAAAATCTTTCATAGAAACAAATTTAAAAAAAGAGTTTTCTATAAAAAAAAATAGGGCAGACAAATCAGCAGGAGTGATTCAAGCCTCGCCATTCCCCATTTCTATAGCATCCCGCCATTCTCTATTTCACCTACAGCAGAAAATAGTAAATTTAATTCTCTTTTCACAATTTTTTTTCAGTTTTCATTTTTTTTAATGTCTGTGATTGTTTCAGTTTCAGAAATACAGATAAAATTGGATATATATTTACTTACAAATATTCTTTCTTAGCACCGTAGACCTATATATACGTATATATATATAAATAGTTGCTCTTACCTGAAATTAAAAAAAGAAAACTAAATAAAAGATTTTAATTTATATAGGGTATTGATATTTATTAATAACATTCAGATTAATTCAGATGCCTTATAAAAACCTTATATCTACTTGTTGAACGGAATAATGTTGTGCGTATGTTTTAAATTTGGAATATTTTTATAGTGTAAAAATTGAAATAAAAATGAGTTTCCTTATTTATTCATAATATATATTATAATATTATTTTATAAAGTATGAAATGTTAAATATAGATTAATAATTTTCAAAAAAATTGTGTTTAATATGTACGTAGCAAAAAATACAGAAAAAGTCTTAAATATGTATATAAAAACTAGATGAAATAAAACCACGAAAAAAAGTGTGAAAGAGTGTATTATAAAAACTATTATTAGATTATACATTAGAAATTATCAGACTATACATTTTTATAATATGTAAATTTAACCTATATCTTTACACCTCATATCAATTTAAAGAAGTATCTGTCGTTATTTCATAACTTCAGGCGCCAGCGAAAGGTCAAGCCATATAAAACCTATTTGACAAACTGTTTCACGACCGTTATCTCGCAATCTCGAAAAATTCCTTTTCATCCTCGAAACATTACATTTTGATGAAAAGTTGCTGTATACGAGAGGCTCTCTACGATCGTCGAGCCAATATCCGCCTGTGGGAAATCCAATTATTTTTCAGGTGAAACAAAAATCCGGCCCCGATATAACACTTTTATTGCCCCGGCCACATTCATCACGTGCCTGCACAACATAAACACTCGACCAAGCGCCAAAAAAATCACCTCCTAATAAAAATTGCAAACTGATCGAGGATTACTCGAGGCAAGTCTCGGTTATTCCTTCGCTCATGGCCGTATAAGAGGTACGATCTTTATAAAAACATATAGGCCAATTTAAGTCTCGTCTTGCCCAACAACGCAATTTCAAGCGCAACAGATAACGTTGCGCGAAAAGTGCATCCATCTTCATCTCAAACACCGTATATATAGCCTCGTGTGTGTGTGTGTGTGTGTGCGCGCGTGCAGCAGCGCAGGAGCTTCGCAATATTCTTGGCTGCGGGTGGGGGATTTTTTCGAAAGAGGAAAGACCCGAGAGATGGAAAGAGCGAAAACAAATAAATCAATCCCCCAATCATAAAAGTTCGATCGGTGCAATAAACGTTCACTTCGTCTACGTGACTCACCTTTTTCACTCTAGTGTGCAAGCGAGAGTAAGAGAAGCGTCGTTCGAGAAATCACGAGAGAGAGGGAGAGAGAGAGAGAGATGCCGTAGTATACCGCAGACTAGAAGCACGTGCTCTCTTACTCTTTCTCTCTGGGCAATTAATAATTCAAGCTGGAGCACGATTTTTCAGTGCTAAAGCGCCGCTCGACGCTCGCGTCGTCCTCTCTCTCTCTCTCTCTCTCTCTCTCTCTCTCTCTCGCTCTTTTTTAAGACAAACTGCTCTAAAGCGAGCGCCGAAAATAGAAAAGCCGAAGGAAAAGTCGCTTCGCTTGTACCCTTTCTACGTATGTATACATACATAGAGGCGCTCCTTTTCTCTTCTATCTTTTTTTTCCACTCTCTTCAAACCCAACCGTAACAGTAAGGGACGAGACTCTCTCTCTCTCTCTCTCTCTCTCTCTCTCTCTCTCTCTCTCTCTCTCCCTCTTGCTCTTCTCCTTTCTCCGTCTCGCTCGCGCTAAAGGTCACTACTAAACGCCGGAAAAAATCCTCTTCTTGTCTCCGGCTTTTTCGGAATGGGATGAAAGTCTTTTGTTTGCGATTCCGCGCTTACGTGCTGTTTTCATGCTAATGCATGCGAGGTAATTGAAAAGCTTGATGGCTCCATCGGATTGTAAAATTAGAACTGTTGTTGTTTTTTTTTTGTTTCTGTCGCGCGTGTATAACAATGTGGTATGTGTACATAGTAATGTTAAGAATACAGAAATATTCAAGGAATATTCTGTTTGGTATGGATATAACGATTAAAAGTGTGCGCTATCGTTTAGTGAAAGTATTTATAATTCGAGGTGGGATTTTAAATTGAGTTTATTAATGGCCTACGTAACTCTTTAACGCTTGGGATAGTTGATGTGCAAGTTTACGCTGGATATTGATTGCAAGACTTTTAAACAAATCTTTGACTCACTGGTATTATTTCTGTTTGCATAAATTTTTTTACAACAATACTAGAATACCATCCTGTACTCCTCGCCATTTTATAAAAAAAAAAAGAACGTCTGATTAAGCATTCAAAGTTGACGCTCGACTACAATTCATTCCCCAAAATCAGCTCTAAATCATTCCCGAAATCAAATCACATATTTTTCGCTTATCTACCTCTAACGACGGGCATAAAGCCAGGCATTTACGTCGTCTCGATCGCAATTTTCGTATTCCTCATTCAAACTTCATTTTATCCGATTCCAACTCCTTTCTCAGCCCAGACATTCATCAAACCAAATAAAAGAGAGAGAGAGAAAGGGACGAAAATTCTTTTTTAATAATAAACTTACCCTCGACTATCTCTCCTGCACTCCACCCCCCAGCCGCTCGTAATTTTTCGTTCTGCCGAAAAATCTCTCTGGAGTGGAAAAAAGTCAAGACATAATAAAACGTACGGCCGACGGCACACACTAGCATTCTCTTGCTCTCACACGCACACATACACACATACACACACACACACACATACAGTGACATAGACGGAGAGCCGCAAAACTCTTATATTCACGTGAAGAGTCTCTTTACCCTCCTCTCTTTCTGTCTCTCGCTTTCGCACGCTTTCGCATTCAACCTTCCCTGTTCGATTTTCCCCCGCGGCTTGGCCTAGCGCTCATAACCTAGATTCTACTGGATAGGCGGGCGGCGCGCAACTCTGCTGCCGACCCTCTTTCTCTCTCTCTCTCTCTCTTCCGAATCAGTGACATGCGCGACTATATATACACGTCTGTATATGTGTATATGTGTGTGTGTAGGCTTTCCGAGCGCGTTTGCAATTTCTCTCTCTCTCGCTCTTGCACTGTCGCACAGCATGGCTCTTTAAATTTCGACTTTTTCGAGGTCTCGAGGTCTCGCTCGCGTTCTCTTTAATACTTTAAGGACGCGACTGCAGTCTGCACGTACTTTCTTGTCTGTGTGTATGTGTGTGTGTCGGATAGACGAGTTCGAGCGGGAGTTTTGGGACAGGTTTATTACAGAGAGGCGAGAGCGAGCCGGGTGTGGAATCGCTTCCTGATGACGTTTTTGAGAGGAAGTTGAATTTCCTTCTAGGCTCTGGGTCTTTCTTTTATCTCTCCCCCCCCCCTCTCTCTCTCTCTCTCTACGGATCTGTTACTTTTCATAGCTATGAATGCCAGAAAAGCGGCTTTTTCCAAATCCAAGTCTTGCCAATCTATGTAATGAGATGCTTACGGAGGGAAAAGGAAATTTTAAGGATTTATTATATATTTGTATTTTGAATGCTGTGGATGATGAACATTGCTCGACTTGTACTGAATTGTAAAGTTATAGATTTGCTGTAAATACCTTTATGTAAGGACGCCAAAAATAACACTGGATTGAAGGAAATGCACTTGCTGGACAATTGAATGCATGCGACTAGTAGATGAGTTCCGAGTATAGTCAGACGACATTTACACAGTAGTATACTGTCTATGTTCAGTTTTCAACCTGAGTTTTCCTACAGTTACATTTTCAAATTCAAAGTATTGTATTCTACTTATTTATTTAGTCATTATTTATGGTATAAAACAGGCTTTATCTTTTTATGTTTATGAAAAGTAAATAGAGCAAATGCAGTGTTTGCATTCAACATTGAACTTCACTGCATAAACATTAAATATTTGATTCTTTACATTGAAAGAGTGAATATTTACATCTAAAATGGATGGTTAACTCTGTAATTTACAGTCTCCGACATAATATTAGACGTTTGCATTCAATTAGCATATGTTTACGTAACAAATTGAGTGGTCACGTCCAAGATACGTTATTTTGTGTATACTGATTTTTCAACACTCATACAGGTAAATCTATTGATAAGAAATATTTCGAGCAAGATATTACAAAAAGTGTGAAGGTAGCTAAACTATCCACAGCTTTGTTTGTTGATTTCCCTTTCACTACTATAGTAGTTAACCTTCGATAACCCTGAAAATTTCCTTTTTTCCCCCTATAATTTTCAGGAAAATCATTTCAAGCGCTATCGACCAAACGATATAGCGTCCATTCCATTTTGTTCAGTCAATACATTTACATTCATTGAAATGCCCACATAGACAACGCACACAGAAGCCACGGCGTGGCTCTTAACTTTTTCGCCAAATTCCCTTGAGCCGATGTATGTTGATTATTCAAATAATGCGTCGACGCGGCCTAGGTGCCCGCCTCGTTCGTATTCTACTCTATGTGTGCGCGTTATATGCATACAGCCTTCCATACTTGCAAATTTCCTTCCTACCCGTCCTTAAGGTCGTCAAATTTGGATTATTTCTCAGCGCTAAAAAGTGAAAATTATACATACGAGAGTGAAAAAGCTGCCGCGAGAATTGCAAAGTAGCGCATTTGAGAGTTTTTTTTTTCGCGCGAGAATATTTATATGCTAATTCCGACGCTTAAACCTTTGAATGTTTCATCCACGTGTTGGAGTATATAAGGTTTATGGATTTGTGCAATTGTATAATAAGAGTGTTGCACGTGGCTGTTTTTTTTTTGTACAGGGTGATTTCCCTCAGGTGCAAATTTATGTCAACTCCAAAATTAAATTAGGCTAGCGGCATTATCAATTTACTTATGACCCTAATATCCAATTTAGTGTTTATACGTATACGTGTTTTCTTGCTGTCGGCTCCCCTGGGCTATCCAATGCAGGTCAATTATTATTATATGTCGTTCCGGTCATCCCGCATTTATTGAATTATAAAGTCGCGTATTTTATGCATGTTTCATTGGGAAATTTCGTATACTCTTCCGAAAATAGCGGCACTAGTCGAGCTGGAAATGCACTTAATGCACACGCAATAACGTGCAATTTGAATAAGTTTCGATTTCCCCGCACATGAGATATCATAAAAAAACAACTTATTAATCAGTCTTAAAAAATTTTCCCCAACACACATTTGAAAGCCTCGCGAAGTGTCTACCATCCACGCCTTTCACTACGCTGGAGTTGCACAGCTCGCACAAGAGTCTGTCTTTGGCCCTCGTTGTCCGTCTTTGTATCTCACTACGACGAAGAAGAAGGAGGCGAGAGAGAGAAAGAGAAGAGAAAGGGAGCTTTCGTCTCTTTCAATTACACTCTCTCGCTCCTTCATCCCCTCTCTCGTTCGTCTCTCTTTCAATTATTCTCGTCTCCGCCTCTCTCGCCACCTCTTTGTACTCCCATTTCTTTTAGGCACATACAATATGTATATGGCTGCATCTTTTGCGATCGGCTTTTCCTCCCACCCACTTTCCGCGCTTCTTCATTTCTCTGTTAGTATACGTAGATTTTGAGGGTGGGGATTATAAACCGCAGCAGTCTGGCGAACTTCTCCTTCATTTCGTCTCTCTCCCACTCGTAATCTTCTCCACTGTACTCTCCAACTTTTCAATGCTTCTATCCCTCTCGTGCGCTCTCTCTCTCTCTCTCTCTCTCTCTCTCTCTCTTAGAATACAACTGACTGATAGATATATTGCGTTTGATTTACCTTGTTTGTTTGTATTTTAACCCATTAACTACCAAGGCCCCGAATTTTCAACATCTTTTTCAAGGCTTTTTTTCAACTAAAAAAAGTTTGAAACAATTTGAAAAAGATCATATCTGTCGTATTTTGAGCTGTTCTTTCGAATGGTCATACCGATTTTTTGTTAAAATACTCCTGCAAAAAAATATGGTGTGTTTTTCACGAAAAAAAGTTAAAAAATTTGGAAATTTTCAACTTTATGATTTTTTTTTTTTGAGGAAAATGCAATGACAATAATTCAAAATACTGCAAGAAAGTGCAATTGATGTTCAAATATTACGGGAAAATTTTTTTCATGATTCTAAAATATTTTTAACCTCTTCAAAAT
>UELV01156927.1:0-27685 GCA_900490015.1 Megastigmus stigmatizans
ATGAAAAAAGGATGAAATAAATGAAACAAGCATGCTGGTTATTTATGGCACCACAAAGCAAACAGTGGCGCGTAACTTTGAAAAATTTTCGGTCAAAAACACTCTGGGGTCTTTCGGACCCCCAGTGTCATTTAAGGGTTAACATAGAATGACTGATTGTAATTTACTAGTTATTATAAGACTGCTGAAGAGTACTACTAAAATTGAATTATTATAAAAATATGTATGTAATATTGTATAATTATATTGGCAAATCATTTTTGTATATTTATACAAATAAAAGAATATCTATTTATCTATCTCCTCTATACATATATATATATATATATATATACAATGTAAAACCATATGTATATTGTTACCATTCAATTTTGTATTTATTTGCAAATAAACAAATATCTATCTATCTCTCTATCTATATATCTCTCTCTCTTTCGCTGTGCTGATTTAGTTATACCGAGGCGAGTGTGTTATATGCGAAATTCGGAGGAAGGGGGGAGAGCCGCAGCAGAGAAAGAGAATAGCCCGTAGGCGAGTGAAAGCGATCGAATTTTAGCAGCAGCAGCAGCAGCGGCGCGGCGCAGACGACCTACTCGCTTTATCGGACGTAGGGTTAAGTCGAGAATATAAGGGGGGGGGGAGGTGAGTTGGTTCGGTGTAAACCCATGCGCCTCGTTTGTGTGTAAGTTTGGAGGATTTTATTATGGAGAAATTCGCGGTCGCTGGGGTAACTGAGAGAGATTGGCTGCCGCTGCAGCGCAAGTTTTGGGCCATGGGAAAACAACCGAGGATGTGGCTGTCTCTGTGTGTGTATTATGTGCGATATGCGGTGCGGCGCTGGATTTCGGCGCGGAAATTGCGATAGCGGGTGCCGCTGTTTTCGTTGTGTTTCTTTTTTGATTGAATGCGCTGGATTCGTGGGATTTATGGTCAAATGTATGTACGTGACTTTTCGTCATACTTTGCACTGTTTGGAAGTGCAAAAGCTTGATTTTAGCTCTTAGATTTGACTTCGACCGTTTTAAATGATTGGGAAACAAAAACAGAGGTTGGAAATGCGTCAGCCCCTTGCTTTCTTCTGATTGAATAAAAAGGTTTGAAAGTATTATGTTAACGAATCCGTATTTTCAAAATTAAATAGATTTGTCTATCACAATTGTCAATCTGAGTTATTTTCAATGAAAGTCCATCAAACGCAGGATCTTATTAATTTTTACTTGATAATTCTACATTATGTTTCGTAAATCTAATTATGTGTAAGCACGCAAACGTCAACCAGTGCACACTGTAAGCATAAGCAGAAGCATTATAAGCGTACAAGCCTACTACCTAACAATTAGCCAAATGTTTATACTGCAGAAAACTAAAGCCATTGGGGCGTATGTATGTATACGTAGAAAAGGGGGCAGCCATGCGTATCTTATGTAAAATAAGAAGAGAGAGTATACGTAGAGAGAGAGAGAGAGAGAGAGAGAGAGAGAGAGAGAGAGAGAGAGAGAGAGTAAAAGGCAAGCTAGAAGCGCCACACAGAGGAGAGCGTAATGCGTCGTATAGGTATATAAAGTCTTTAGTCGGCTAACGAAATTATTCACGGATCATGAGGAATTTCATTAGCTCGCAGCCACCGCACTCAAGATCCATACCACTTTCAACCGCCCTCCTCACCTCACATCTCCCCCTCCCCTCCACGTTCGCCCCTTCCATCGTTACTCGCTCGCTAGCTATTCCTCTTTCCGTTCCACGTCTTCGTTAATTTCACTTCGACACAAATATATATGCATCGAGTTTCGAATCCACGAAACTCTGCATTCTGCAAACTTGACGCTTACCCTATATATCACGTCTCTTTTGCCGCGTTTACTGTTATCTCAGACTCTGCAATGAAAATGTAGTCTTATACCCTTTCGCTTCTCTAGCTTCTCTTTTACTTGCTCCTCTCCGCTCCCTCCCCCTCTCTCATTCTCTCTCTCTTTGGCCAAGCTCAAGCTGCTCTCGGCTTCCCCTCGAAACACGTGCATTATATGCAGAGTATATACACCGTAGCTTCTGTAACAGGACGAGAGAGGGAGCAAGTGAGTGGAGGACTTCATTTTTGTACGGCTTCGGTCTTAATGAAAATTCAATCGGGAATTCAGTAACCTTGTTTTGCTTCGCAATAGCGCAGCCAAGCCGCGCGCCTCTGTTTTTAACGTTTCGCCTGGAGAATGTTTGTTCTTAACGTTGCCGCAATGCTCGTCTCTCGCTCTCTATCTCGGTGATGCACGCTCGCGCGTCGAACGAGAGGTTAAGGGAGATACTTAATTATTCAAACGCGAAGACAGTGAGTCTGTGTTTATCGGTCTCTAATTAGTAAACGAGGAATTGCTGTTTATGCACCGGGGATCGACTTTGCAAAAAAAGATGCAAATTCTTTTGTGATGGAATTGGTAGAGTGAAATGTTGCTGTGTGCTGTTATCCTGGAAAAGAAGGCTTAATTTAAGTAGGTTCATCAGGCACGTAGGAAGTCAAAACAACGTTGCAACAGACTTTCTATTTACTAACCTATTTAATATTTTCGATTAACGTCATTTTACAGTTAAATATTGTATAAGTATATTAATTTCAAACAACGTACGCTATGTCAAACAATGCGAAGTGGCCGCTATCTTAAACAATGGAAGTTATTCTGCTCAAGCTTAGCTATTTTATACAAAAAAACATATAAATTATAAGTTTTATAATCAAGCTAGCGAGTTGTGCATGGTCTCAAAATATTCGCTAAATATTCTTTTAAGTCGTGTAAAAGTTTTTCTGTAAATTGTTTGTTAACAACTATATAATCCAAGTTAAAAGTCTAGAAAAATGCAACTCTACATAAGACTCAATGTTAAATTGCAAAATAGTATATTACACACCTAGGTAGGAAAAGTAAGAATGGTGTCAGACCCTATGCAAATTGCCCTATGCAAAAGCCTTCGGCTCGGGTGACAAATATGCGATTTGAGGCATTCTTTTTTACTTCCCGTGGCGTGTATACTATTTTTCTGCATAGCGAGGCCGAAATTACTATTGTCTCAAGCTGGCCCCGGCCGGAAAAGTGGTACTTTCGGGCCGCTAGGCAGAAAATTTATTTTATTGATATCTCATTAGTAAAAGTACTAAACTATTTAAAAATTTAACATGTTGTTTAATAAATAATAATAAACTTATATTTATAATTTTATCAAAATCGGTGCGTTAATTCTAAACCTGATGAACCTCCTTAAATCAGGTATTTAGGATTGAAAATTTAAGTGCTACGTTTAGCGAGTATAATCAGCACTCGGCGAGTTTTCCGCGCAACAGCAAACTGGAACTTGAAAATCTGTCTGTGATGCGGAATTGAAAAATACCTCGTATAATCTTGCAGAATAACATGTAGAATTTGTGTCTATAATGAATGGATATATAAGAGCTTTTAATGAATGAAAAATGAATTAAGCAGTTTTAAGCTTTAGAAAATATTAATCCCGTAAAAGTAGGAAAAAAACGATTCACTTAACGAAATGTATAATACTTTCGCTATGAAAACCATTATTAGATACATATCATAAAAAAGCAACGATTAGGTAGTTCCACCTTCTATAAGTAACTCGAGGAAATGGA
Organism: Megastigmus stigmatizans; assembly: GCA_900490015.1. Lineage (NCBI taxonomy): Eukaryota > Metazoa > Arthropoda > Insecta > Hymenoptera > Megastigmidae > Megastigmus > Megastigmus stigmatizans. The sequence goes on from UELV01156927.1 coordinate 3,626, forward strand.
AAATTTATGCAAACAGCGGAAAAGCAGCGGTTAAGTAAAAGAAAACTCACTTGATGTTTGTGCTGTGGTAACTGCATGTAAGTAGATAAGCACCGAGTTTAGTAAGACCAATATTTTTACAAACTCACAGGGATTTAAATTGAATTCTCTCATTGTGAGACGAATAACGTTTTTATTTTAAAGGTCCTTCAATGCTTTAGAAAAGGAATATTTGTTAATTGCTCCTTATTCTTTCTTTGGGTGAAGGCAAAGTGGTAAACCTGCAGCGCATATTAAATTTTATCTATTACTATCAATTAATTTTTTTATTTGCTTTTAAATATTTCAATAAAATCAGATAAGTTACACACTTCAGTTGTTTTTTTCATCAACTTGAAGGTAGGAAGTTCAAAGTGCATATTTTTTCAATGAATTAATTTAATAATAGAACTAAATGTTTAGAGTGTAGATACCCACAGACGCTGATAAAATTCTTTGAAGTATAATTTGACGATGAAACTTTTGTGAAAAAAAAACCATAAATTTAAAAAAAAAACATTTCCCAAAAGTTTAAGGAAAAGTTTTTAAAAATGTAGTCAAAGTATGCAGATTTAAAAAATTTCCAACTTTTTCTAAAACTTTTTTTTAACTTTCCCCACACTTTTAGGGTTTTATCTATTTTTTAAATTTATGTTTTGTATGTTTTTATATGAGTATCTAGATTATAGAAGTTGCATCGTCCAGTTTCGCATTCAAGTATTTTTACCGCTACATAAGAGTACATGTATCATCTTAATGCTACAAAAAAATTAGCATTTACTTATAATTAGTATTTTTTAAACTCTCACAGTGTTTTTATTGTGTCTAAACGACGTTAATAAGTACCTAAAGTTTTTGCCCAAGACCCGAATTACCATATACCCGGTCTCTTTCCCGACCTCTAAGAATTAATAAAGTCCAAGCGCGCATTTTATTCGCAGACAAGGAAAAGAATCGCGAACGTAAAAAATTTGCTCCGGAAATTCCGGATACACCTTTTTTTCGCTCTGCTCTCGCGCACCGCCAAAAAAAAAGAACAAGTGGAAAATGTCATTCCCACCCGTAAAGGAAACTAAATCCTGCACCAACTTACGATTTACGGTCACGTATATACAAAGTAATTTTCATGTATACATAGACACACGTGCACAAACTCCTTTGCGTTCATGTTATTTATAGCCAAAGTATTTCTTTTTCGAAAAAAGACAATGAATGGTGTAAGGAGAAAAGTGGATTATCAGGTCGAGTCCGTCACCTTTCAAAAATCGAAATAATGCCCCTTTACTATTATCCTCCCTCTCCTTCGCTCTCTTTTCCCCCTCTATATAGGGAGAGGAATTGAGAGCCTACATAGAAAATGTGTTACTACGTCGTACGTGTGTCCTCTTTTAACCTCCTTCTTTTTTTTATTCACTCTTTCTCTAACGCTTCTTTTTTTTCTCTCTGTGTGTTGCAGTTGGAGCTCTGAAGCTACTTGACGTAAGCGTTCCGCCGTACATCAGGAAGGGCGAGCCTGCGCGTTTGGAGTGCAGGTGAGAGGCCACTTGCCCACCTTTACCTTTACTGTTGTGTATATCTGTATATATGTATGTGTGTGTGTGTGTGTACGGAGTATGTCTACATGGGACGACGCGTGTGTATTTGTACGTTAGAGGCTTTGTCGCCTCGTACGAGCCCAATTGCACTTTAGCTTTTTTCTGTCCTCGCTGATGTTCTTCTTCCACTTTTCACTGCTTTATTATTCCGTGCAGTGCCTGTGTGTCGCCTCCCTTCGCCCCCACTCCTTTTTTTCCTTTCCCGCAGCCCGAGTTATCATTGAGCACGCATGGCTCTTTTTTTCGGGGTATTATCAAAGGGATATAATGGAGCGGCGAGGGAAAAAGCAGCGCGTGAATTATTATTGACTTTGCGAAAGATGGCCATATTATTTACAGAGTGCACTTTGGCGACTACGAAGGACATACGCGACCCTTTTTTTTGGCACCCAAGCGCAACAAAAGAACTCTGCTAATAAGAGACAAAATCTTTGTGAGCACGCCAAAGTTTTGAAATTTTTCGAAAATTTTTCAGTTATGCAGCGCTTGGTTTGCTATACGTTTGATGTTTTAATTGTGGTCCTTTTTTCTTTGCTCAGTTTGGCCGAGGTCAAGTGCTATTAGTTAATCGAAAATTTTATGTGCATTAGACGTGCAATTAATTCAAATTCCTGACGAATACATGCGCGTTTTCTATTAATTTTATTATGAAAGGGAAAGAATTTAAATTCAATTACGGCTATTAAACGATCATCCTGGAGAAGAACAGTCAACAATTAAGTCAAAATTAAAAATATGTACAAAGGAAAAAAATCACAGTGAAATCACGTTTAAGTTCTGACCGTTCTATGTTTTTCAAAAGTCTTTCTTTAGTTTATATGTGTAAAGTCTTAGACATGTTGGTTTTGGTAAGGTTTTAGTTAATTAAATTGGTCGGATATGATGAATACAATATATGTATCACACCATAAGAAATCAACAAATAACTTCTGATAATAAACGTACATGTTATTACTAATAATACTTCAGTAAAATACCATTAAATTGATTCCAAATTGTGATGAATAACACGTTTGTGATGAACTTATTTTGATCTTAGCTAAAAGTAATAGCTATACATGTACAACAACATCGATTTTATAGCAATGTGTAAAAATCGTGCAATGAAAGAGCTTTTTCTTATAAGGCTAAATACAATATACAAGAGTATCAAGTATCCACTAATACTCACGTAATCATATTACTCTATAGGGTTTTCCAAAAAGTACGCACCCCGCGCTTATCAGAAAACAAGCGCGAAGAGTATAAAAACCTGAAATATTATTTCTCGCAAGTTCGTTCAAGTGGCTGCTGAGAGAGAGAGCGAGAGAGAGAGAGAGAGAGAGAGAGAGACAGAGACAGAGAGAGACAGAGAGAGAGAGAGAGAGAGAGATCTGGTCTTGCTCGCGTCCCGTCCATTGAAGCGCGCGCGCGCACCTCTTATTTGTGCCGTGTGTGTCGTCGTCCTAGGCCGTGGCCTCGATGGTCGCCCGGCAGCTCTCACTTCCTCTCAAATACCCACCACCAAACTCTCGTCATGAGCGTGCACATGCGCGCGCTTTATGCATGTGACTCTGCGCTACACACACGTGCGGTGTATATATATGCATGAAAAAGAAAGAGAGAGAGAGAGAGAGAGAGAGGGAAAGAGAAAGATGGTGGCAGACGACGGTGGCGTTCCTTTTCAGTTGCCGAGGCCCGGAAGGGACGCTTATTTTTCAAGACCCGCTCCAATTGAAATTCCGACACGTAGTGTTTGCCCTGGCCAACGAGCGTGCGCGTCGCTATCTCTCCCCCCAACCCCTGCTGTCCACTTTCTTTTAGGATTTCTCTCTCTCTCTCTCTCTCTCTCGTCTCTTATTTTTTGCCTCTACACGACCACGGCTTTATATGCGTCTTTTTTTGACTATATATATATATATACGCGTTCGGTGCTCGTCGAAAGTTAAAGCGTTCAATTTTTCTCTCGCCTATATGGCCAACCGCAGCTCTCGCGTCTTTATCAAAAGCCTTTCTCGAGATTCGCCGCGGACGAACGGACAAGCCCAAGCGAAGAGCGCGCGCATGTGTGCCGGCGGAAGCGGTAAATGACTTTCTCTCTTGGCATCTTTTAAGGGGTCCTGCAGTTGGCTGGTTTTTTGTTTGTGACGGGATGGAGGGATGTTTTGTGCGGTTTTTCACTGCGGTTGAAGCACAGTTTTGGAATGATCAAAGTGAGGTTTTGGTAGAAAACAATGGTTTTTAATTGAATCGAGAGGTCGGTGCTTCTGGGATTCGTGTAAAACAAACGGACACGGGAGAGAGATGGAAACGCTCTTTGTACTGTCAATCTTTGTCAATCAAATCACTTCTTGGTCCTTTGTTTCTGTGGAGATCCTTTTATTGTGCTTTAATTGTTAGAGTACTTCAAGTGGCTGTAAAAGATAACAATTAATCTAATGTTTTACTTTTAAAGCTATTTATTATTACCATTATTTGTATTTATAAGCAAGAATTGTAGTTCAAAGAAGAATGGATTCCGTCATGTTCAGATTTCGTATTAATCAACTTCAAACATGATGATCAAATCAAAATGTTTCACAATATTATCCATTGGTATTATTAATTATAAGCAACCTTAAATCCCTTGAAGATGAGTCAGCTTTGTCAAATTAACAGCTCGACATCAAGTATCACTTGGGATCTCGACCCTCGTAATCCTGAGCTATGGAGTAAAATTAGCTGACTCCATCATCGTACTATTTACAAGATCGCATAATCGCACGATCGCTTTCCGTCATCTCGGCCTCTCCCCGGTGTGACAGATTTCACTTTCTTTTTCCTCACGTAGCTACACGAGCCTTTCTTCATTAACAGATTAGTCGTGGCTTTCAGGGTTGGTTATATCCTGCGAAAAAAATGTTAAGAGTTTTTGCTACCGCTGCAAAGAGGATACAAGAGAGAGAGAGAGAGAGAGAGAGAGAGAGGAAGAGAGTCTGGTTTTTCCAAGGGATCGTACGTTTTTCCACGCCAAGCGTGAAATCGCTTTTCGGGCTTCTTCGCAGTCAAGCTCCGATGAGCAGACGTCGTGCGCGTTTATATGAAAAGTTTTAATTTTTTTTTGCGCGCCCTTACAGCTCCAGCCCTTTTTTCTTGTTAAGCTTGTTAATTTGGGATAATATCCGCTGAGTTCGCAAGATTGTTGTAATTTTTCTTTTTCTTTGCCGCCGCTTTTTGACGGTAATATATGGTTCGAGGATAATTAAGTTTGAGGAAAAATATTATTTTTTTCGAATAAAACTTTTGGACTTACAGGGATGCGTTATATATATGTATATACACACACATATATATGGTCCATCTCTTTTATGGTTAAAAAGTTGCTGCTCTCGCAAATTAAATTAGGGAAACCGGGAATTTTGCTTTTTTTTGTAAAAAAAATACCGGATTTTAGACGGATTGCGAGGAAAATTTTTTGCGGTTACGCTGAAGTTTTTTTAAGCGTAATCATTATAATCTAAACTTTTATTGAAGTATCTTTCTATTAACATGATCAATTCTACTCCAAAAGAAAAAGGTTCGAAGCAGTACGACTAATTACTCATAAATTCGATTTATGAAATGCATCTTTAATTAGCTTTCGGTTTGTTCAAAAGCATAACATGTAAATGTAGCTATGAAAATAAGCATATGAGTTTCATAAATTTCGTTACACCAAAGCTGATTTGGGAATCTTTTAATTTATATGTCCATCAAGCATAAAAATTATTCTTGAACTGAACAACAAACAAAGTGATTTATCGATTACTAAACTTCTGTTAAATCATCAGGACAAAGAAAAACATCGGTGCACGTAGGCGACGGTGTGATTCAGTCAGACAAGCCACTCGCACCAAAAAGGAACTGCTCCGAGATCGCGATTTTGTCCTTTTTCTTTGCAAATTGGCCCCCATTGTCAGCTTTATACACAGCCATACAGCCGCGGTAATAAGATTTCTCTGCCGTCGAAGAAAGTTTCCCGCGCGACGGCGCCAGCCAACCGGGTCCTCCCCCTTTACGCGAAAATTTTAACAGCATCGGCAGCGGTGGTGGCAAGCAGAAAATTAAGCGCACCATGACTCGCCTCGAATCGCTTTCAGACTGTAGTACCTTGCAGCTATATACTCTCTCTCTCTCTCTCTCTCTCTCTCTCTCTCTCTCATTCGCCTCTTTCCACCCGCGAACTTTCCATCGTAACATCTTCTCCGTTTATTGCCGGCGAAATCGCCCTCTAATTCTCGATCGTATTGCGGATTTGGAGAGTACGAGCTCGTGGAAAGATCGTAGAGCCTCGAGTGGAAGTAAAAGAGAGAGAGAGAGAGAGAGAAAGCTAAGTTTAGGGTTGAGAATGTGTGCATGTATGTGTGTGGGTGGTGTATGTACGAGTGCGCTAAAGAGAGTAGGAAGTATAAAGGAGAGTTAAAGAAAGTCGAGGCGAGAGCATGGGCTCTTTCTGAACTTGAATGGAGGAACGAGATGGGATGAATGAAGCGCGGAACAGAGAGTGAGAGAGAGAGAGAGAGAGAGAGAGAGGGAGAGAGAGAGACTGAGTGAGAAAGAGATAAGTTCTCTTTTTCCGTCATAATGGCTTTGTACACGGTTCTTACTTTTTTTTTGTTCTCCCTGGTTTTGATATATACGTAGTTTGTCAGCGTGTAGTGGCTGTGTATATTCATTAATCGAATAATTTCGTATGAGTGCCGAATTATTTCATGTTTAATTGTATTTTATCTTTAAAGGGAAATTTTTACATAAATGAGTAATGATATAAACCATATAATCTTTCTCACCAATAAGAGAGAATATAGATGTACCGGGTAAAGAAAAATCCAGCGAAATGTAAGATACCAGAGCAAGATAAAATACTATTCAATAAAAAAAATGATGTTGCACAAAAAAAAATAAAAAATAAAGCACATCGTGAAAAGCGTATCTCAGGGTAAAATAGTACGTAATTTTTCTTTTCTGTTATAAATATTCAGAAGCTACATAAAAACAGAAAATATAATTTCTTAAATAAGGCGATCGGTGATAAAGTTACGGAAAGAAGAGACACTAATAAGCAATTAATGAAAAGGACTGCCAGTGCCGTAGTCTCGTCAGCAGCAATGGCAGCCCGAAAAAAAGCGTAATAAAATAAATATAGACCTGAAGAAGCCGAAAGGAACGTAAAGTATTATGGATAAGTAGAAGAGAAAGGCCGAGAGGGAGAAAAAGGCTTCAATCGGAAAATTGCAAAAGAGTGGAACAAGAAGCGGACGGAGAGAGAGAGAGAGAGAGAGAGAGAGAGAGAGAGAGAGAGAAGGTGGAAGACATTACATAAGACGAGCGACGCTGGCAAAAAGGACTACGACGGCGTATATAACTATGGGCGTGGAGGAGAAAATAAGTCAGACACAGTTAGTCAGCAAAACTCGTCGGCTGCGTCGTCGAAACGTTTCGTCATCGAATATATGACAGCGGCGGGGCGACGAACCAAGCGAGAATGAGAGAAACGACGAAGAAGTAGAAGAAGAGAGTAAAAAAGGAGGAGGAAAGTCTAGAGGGTCCTTAACCACTCCAGCTCGTAGAAACTCCCTGAGTCTTTTCTCCTTACTCGCGAGCGACTCTAAAGAGCTTCGTGTTTCGACAATATATATTCCGCCCGAATCCATGTGCACAGAGGAGAGCATAAAGTTGCTTTTATGAAGTAAAGTATGAGTGAAAATACGGGAAATATGCAATAATAAAGTGGAACGCGGAGAAGAGGGAGAATCAAAGGCTACTAGGTACAGTGATCTTGTAGACTTCAGAATAGATGCAATAACATTGTTTTACAACACATGTATGCATTCGACGTAAATGCGAATCTGAACAAGGAAATTTTTATTTATTACCTTGTCTGATTAGTTAGTCGCACGTGTGCATCAGTAGTAGATGATGAAGAAGCAAGTAAGTAGTACAATAGATTTATGTGATACGGAAAGGGCTGTCTATTTGAAAATATCTGGAAAAGATCGTTTTAGTCAAAAGCAGTTCGAGTTACGTTAGTATTGATGCGTACAGTTTTGGAAAATATTATGACCCAAAAAGTAAATGTTTGTAAGCTGCTCTTATTTATCAAAGCTAAGCTTTACTGAGTGCGTGACAAAAATTAGTTACTCATACATATTGATATTTCTTTATATTTGGTATTCGGGATACCTCCATTAGATTCTATATTTTTCAACTGCATTGAAACAATTATAGTCAATGGATGCGTCCGAAAATCAAAGTGCTACAAATGTTCCAAGTCATAGTGACCTAAATTATGTACTGAAGGAAATTCTGGACAATGACAGGATATAAGTAAAACAATTATAAAACAGGTGTAAATGAATGATCCTACAATAATTTATTAACATTATCAAGATAAGCTTTCAAACGAATCCCATTTTAATGATTTCAAAGTACCAAAGATGTTACGCAATAGGTGGTACAGAAGGTTAAAATCCATGTCGACGAAAACTCCCTGTAACGCCAGAAAAAGGTCCCATCCGATTTCCATATCCAAGCTCAGTCGCGAGAATCTCAATTGCCACTCGCAGCGAACGCGCGTCGCAGCCACACTGTTATACACACGTCGAGTCCGCCCGAGTAACTCGACGCTATAGAGCTTGGGGCTAAGGGTAGAGACTCGGCTTGCTGAACAGTTTAGAAATTTCGACTCCACGTTCGGCTCGTCTATCTCCGCGTTATCTTTACGAGATAGCCTCTCATTTATGAGGCGCAGAGCCCGGTACACATGTATATATAAAGGGGCCACGTCGAAGATGTGGCCACTAGCCGCCTGTGCCGCCGATGCCGCGTGCCTTCAACGACATCGTGACTGACATACGCGCGCGCGGCCGTCTTATATGACTCTTTACGATCTCTCTCTCTCTCTCACTCTCACTCACTCACTCACTCTCTCTCTCTCTCTCTCTCTCTCGTGAAGCTGGAGGAGACCGCACTTTTATGTGTGCCGCTGACGAGCCCTTTAATTAAGACTTCGCGTGTTTACGCGCTCACAAATTTTGCTTTTTCTTCTTACTCGGCCGCCAATTTATGACTCGTCCTTATGTGTGTATGCGCGTCTACTTTCGCTTTCGTATAGGCTGTGTACATGTGACTCGCTCTCGATTCGTTCTCGTGTACGTGTATTGCAGAGAAATGATTTTCTGCTTTGTTTTATGCGGTATTGATAAATAAATTTGTGCGTAGTACGTGGGACTCTTTTTTTTCTGACCGATTGCCGATAGGGATTTCTATATAAACTTTGACTTTGGTAACTTGAAAAAATGGTAAATATTTACTTCGTAAAATCTGAATACGATTTCAAAAGTAATGGTCACTGGAATTTATACGTTTTTCACTACTGTTATTTGTAAACAAATAATTACAGATTTCCTTAAAAAAGTGGAACAGTGAAGATGTAATACTCAAATATTGAAGTTGGTTGAAGCTTACAATTCAAAGAAAAGTTAAGCGCTTTTCACTTTTATTATCTAAATCTGATTTCAATCAATGTTTCTTATCCACTTAAAAAAAAGTCTTGAGACTTGCAAAAGTACTAAAATTAGTGTAGCAAATCCTTCGTCAATCAGTCATAAGTACACTATTTATATGGAAAGGCAATAAAGAACAAATGATGTTATATTGACCTTTTAGTTGTATGTATAGATATATTATGGCAACTACTTCATTTTGCTATTAACTTTTTATTTTTTGATGGTTTATTTTCAAACTTTGCAACACTGATATCTTTACTACTCCAGATAAGCATTCGATTATTTACGCAGGAGTTAAAAATCCCTTTTTTATAAGAGTGAAAACAGTTTAAATAAACCATAAATTTTGTGTTATCTTTTACTTGAGAGAATTCAGAAAGTTTTATCGCAAGAGTTAACTTCTTTCTATACTGAGATACATTTACATTACAAAGACGAAGGGACACGTTTCGCACTGGAAGAAAACGCTTGCAACAATGAGTGTTCAAAATTTCACTTGTGTTATAACGAATATTCCTAAAGTAAGTATTATTAATTATAAAGAACTTTTACAAAATACAAATTACAAAATATTATTTTATTTTTCTGGGAAACAGCTACTATAATATTATTTCAAGGAATTAATTAAATTAAATCAAAATTATTGAACTTAGAATTGAGTAGAAAAAATAATTTATAGGCAACAAATTTAAGATGTTTTTTAACTTTCTTGGTATTCTTTTGAGGTTTCTTTTTCAAAAGTAGTACGCCAAATTTTTTTTGAAATTCATTTTCAAAATACTTAATATATAAAAAATATAAAGAACTACGAGGATCTTTTATTTAAAATATTTATTTTTATGTACAAAATTAAGAAAAATATTCAGTTTACAGAATTTTAGAAAATCAATTGCAATCGCTTTGACTGTATGAATACCAAAGATTGTTTACCAACTTCAGAAACAAGCCTATCTTCCTCAAAAGCTTAATACTATGCACGAAGTATCTAAAACGACTCGAGCGTAGTACGTAAATATTGTTTTTCTAGAACGAACGCCCATCGCTTCACTTTATGATGTAACGGGAATAAATAATGTTTATTTATAATAATTTGCATGGGGGAGATTAAGGATATTTAAACGGAAAATATTACTGCGGCGCTCTCAACCTTTAAAAAAAACTTTTTACGCGCTCCACTTCTGAACTTTTTACCGCTTCTGAATTTCCAACTTTTTCTCTCTTCCCTCTTTCTCATCCTCTCTTCTCTCTCTCTCTCCCTCTCTCTCCATCTTTCTCTTTCACGCGCCTTCCCCACCACTCGACTTCTCTGTTTTCTTATCACTTTTAACGGCTCCAACGAACAAGATGTTCTCTCAAAATATCCGAGCTAAACGAGTCATCATGTTAATTACTTCGAACTTGCTTTAACATACGGATAAGAGATCATCCGACAAGTTTTTGCGAGACTCGTTATAAGCTTGGTGACCTAGCAACACCTGATAAAAAAAAGAGTTCTCCTTCCTAATTGAGCTCGCGTTTAATATGCCGTGAAGATTCTTTAGAACAAACACTTTTTCGTTATAACGTATTAAAGTAATGATGTCGAATACCATACATTTGTACTTGACTACTACTTGAAACTACTTGAAATTGCCTGTGTTTTAAGTAAAGTTCAGAAAGTGAGTACGAGAGTGACCGACCGTCCTCCTGTAGTCGACCACTTTGATAGTTTTATATAATTAGACAAATATTATTATTAACTGCACATAAAGAAATAATTTTAAATCATTCTGAATAATTTCAACTGTATAATATAATATGAAGTTCTTTTTTTTAAGCACCTATTAGTTATAATAGTTTAAAAAGATTTTTATCGGCGATTTATCATAATAATTAAACGATTTCCATTTTCGTCTATGCCCAGCCAAAATAAGCGCCGGTGTAAATAAGTACATTCATTCAGATTTATCTTTTTTTAACTAAAAATAGTCATATCTACTTTTCAATAGGTTAAATATTTATTTTATATCAAAAGAACAGAAATAAAACTTATTAATTTCTGATATAAAAGGGAGATCGGTCACGGAACCATCCTGTAGAAGCGGAAATCTAGTTGTCAACTGACCGATAGAATTTGGCACATGAATTATGAATTATTATTCTTATGTCAATTGAATTCATTTAAACACCTATCTAATTTATTTAGTAGTAATTCCATTTTATATCCGTTATGCGTATAATAATTTAATGTAAACGAAATGTAACCTCCAATTGGGTTATCAAAGATACGCTTGGCTAAAGCCATTTTCATAGTCCGACTACTGCCGATATGATGGGTCGAATTCTAGTTCTAGCCGATCGACTACTATCAACTCAAGCACATCATTTTTAATTCAAAATATATTGCTAATAATAAGCATTTAAGTAAATATTTGAAAATAATTTTATCCGCATTTGATTTTTCCGATATTTTCATGTTATTTTTTATAATCTCACAGCTGATGATTTGGCGTTAGGTGGCCGACAACTAACGCACTCACTCCAATTAAAAATAAACATAATAATAAAAATTGTGTCAATAACTTGCTTGTACAAAGACAATGTTCTCGTTGAGTGAAACGTTAATTTAGCTTGAGTAAATGAGATTTAATTACTTAGATATCCAGCAAGATAATTAAATCTCATTTTCTAAATCTAAATTAATTTAAAGGCATGTATTTTTAAAAGTTTAGTTTTTCTCAATTCCAAATAAAAATTTAATGGAAAAAACTTTATTAAGTAGTTATATCAGAAAGTAGTCAGACATTAACGATTAGCTGTTTAATCCAATGAAAATGAATTTCAATTACTGAAAAAGTACCTTGAATAAAATAAAATTAATAAGTCACTCATCAGAATTATTAATGAAAAAAAATTGATTTTGAGAAATACAGAATTATATTGTACATATAAGAGTATAAAGGCTTACCATAAAGTTAACATATGTATCTTAAAGTAAAATCTCAACTTAATTTCGGCTAATGATACATTAGAGCATAAAATCCATTACTCTTGTTCTCCTCAGAATATTTTGCGCGACAGTATTTGAATATCTGTTGAACTTTAATTAAACCCACCTCTTATCAAGTCTCATTTTGCAGTGTGCTTACATTGCGACTACTTCGTTTGCATGGTTAAATGTAATGGTAGTTTTAGTTTCAATTAATTTTAATTTCTGTTTATGTTAAAATTATTTGCTTACACATAAAAATTGGAATGTCCAGCAGATAAGTTATGCACGGCTACTATGCTTAATTATTGTATTTACACTTTTTGTTATTACTTCTCAATATAGTTTATTTACATCCTCATTTTCATATTTTTGGCAATTTCGTATAGTCCGTGTGCACCCTTGAAATGTTAACAACGATATCTAATAAGGACTGTTTATTTGCATCAATCGCTCACTTATATTAACAAAAAAAACAATCAATAAAACAAAATAAGTTTATTATGATAGCACAATAAACTCCCGCTGGCATATATACCGCATGTTATGACGGGTATCTCGGTATACCAATACAAACACACAACTGCCGGCGTTCCGCAAACAAAACGTCCCGCGGCAACAGCAACAGCAGCAACCAATTAATGGAGCATCATCGAGTGCCCTCACCTGACTGGAAAACAAAACAGCTGCCACAATGAACGAAAAAAGAAAAGAGCATCGCCGTATACACGCACGACGCGCGCGCAGCAGCTACACTTCTTGATTACAATGGGAGTGCATCTCAGGACGAGGAAGACAATGCAGCGTAGCCATACTAATTGGCCGATATCCTCCTGACGCTCAGACGTCGGCGGCGTCGTTAATTATAGATTGACAAACGCGCGCGCCAGTAGCAGCTTCCGTAGACTCACACGCGTCTCTCCCCTCTCCAACAAAGACGCCTACGTCGGATATATGTTGCACGTGCAGTGTGCTATTGGATGCGGGGCGCAGACACTCGAGTTCTATGGCGCATCACTACAGCTTTTTGTCAAAGCTGTCGTAGTCGTTGTTTGGTGGCTGTCTGTAGATTGTGGAATGCATGTAATGTTGTTAATAAGGCTTCGTTAGCCGATGCCAAAGCTGTGTGCATACCTTGTTGTAAGACGAGCGATTGATCCGCTTAGTTTTAATGATGTTCGATTATTTATCGCTGATATGGATATAATTGTTTGGAAGTTGTTAGTGCCACGATGTTGGCCAAAGTGTTTCATTTTATTTCTTTGCCGGGCACACTTTTGTTTATAACAAATATGTTACATATCTAAATAAATCATAAATAAATATTTTACGATTCAATATTCGTGATAAATTAAAACTAAAGTATGAAATGAAAAGTAACGATACAAAGTCCCAATTTTTCATCTCGCATAACTTCTTCAACTTCAGATTATACAATGTTTATAATACATTTTTAAAACTTCGGAGTAATTTGAATTTAACTTTAAATGTATTCTTTTGTTTTCCGCCATGACAAAGTTCATTTTCATTCAAATGTAAATTTATCATTGTGCATTTTATCTCCTCTTGGATATTGGCTTTATGCCCGGACCTTAATAAATAAATATATCAATATCACTCCGTCCCATTTATCTTTCTTGAATTCTCAATGAAATTTTGTAAAAATATTGCATACCGTAAGGATCTCGTACTATCTCAGCGCAATAACTCATAGCTCTGAATTGATTAAGTTTACTTTTTTGTATATTTAGAAACTGTGACTCTATTTGATTTCCCTTGCCTTATAGAGTATTTGAAAATTTAAGAGTACTAAATGATATTACTTGTGTCAAATAAATTTTATATTTTTAATACTAATATAAATGGATTATGATCAACCAACATTTTATAGAAATTAATACTAACCATTTTATTGCAAGAGTAATGTAAATTAAACTTTGCAGAGAAGCAAGCCCCAACGGCGATTGTTCTTTTATTTAAATTCACTAAGCCAACTACAGACCAAAATGGAACTCTAACTAATTACATTCATATATAATATAATCATTTCTAAATAATATAACCTTTCAGAATGAAAATCCTATTAACACTTTTCGTACACGTGCATTAATCAATCAAACCTCATAATTTACGCTTTTACTCTACACCGATATTCACATGAAGGCGGATATAAGGCCAAAAAAGCCTATCGAAACTTTCCTCACTCGCGGAAAAGGCGCCGAGCAGCAGCGATAACTATTATCAACTCATCAGTCTCCTTCAGCTCTTCTCAATCCCTTATCTAGAAGCGGAGCACATAGAAACGACAAAAGGGGCACAAAAGCCCGCTCTCGGCGCCCACTCACTCACACAGACACACACACACAAACACACACACGCTTGCTGGCGACACTTGCAGCCGCCGGAAGTACGTCGCGTCAGCAATATCTCGAGCTCGGCTCGCGGCTTTCAATTATTTCCGGATTCTCGATTGTGCCTTATACGTGACTTAGCCCGGGACGCGGGAGAAAATTTTGTCTGAAATTTTCAATGCCGATAAAGGTATGGCTTATGTTGAGCAAAGAGCTCCGTGCGTTAGCGGGAATCATGTAAGCTGCTGTGGCGTTTGCTGCTGCTGCGCTGGTAAATGTTGCAGGAGATAAGCTAAGCTCCGATGCTTGTACTATCCTTGCAAGTCTAGCTTCTGTGGACTGCATTTTGGTTGATCTTTTTGGTGCTGTGATGGTGCTTCCTACTGGGTCTTCTGAAAAGTTCAAAATTAGAATAAAGTTTCAGTTTTATACCTGCAGTATCGTGGTCATTAAAAATCTAATAGAAGGTATTTGGGTTTCCCGTTCTAAATTTCCTCTAACAGCACACAGTTGAATAAAGTTGAAAAAAAGTTTAAAATACGTATAAAATGTCCGAAATCAGTTCAGACGACTTTTAAGGAGGTTCTATCGATAACGCATTTTACATTGAGATTTTAACAAAAATTTACAAGTTTGTAAGTATAGGCGTAATAAAATCACTGTTATATTTTTGTGAGGCTAGATACTCTCAGACGCGAGAAAAAATATTTTTATTTTTTCAATTTTAACATTGTCTTTTATGGGGAGTTATTTTACTATCGCGATATTAAATAAACTGACATTAAGATTTTTTTAAAAAAATTATAAAAGATTATATAATATAGCAACTTGAAAAATGGTCATTCATGGGTTTGTCAAAGAGTTAGAAGGTATTTTTCTTTTAAAAAGTCAATTTACGCGAAGGTTATGTACGGTGCATGTATATCTATATATATAATTTTGTGCTATTAGGTCCATGACTTTCAATGTAAAAATAATTATTGATACTTCAAGTATCAATGAGTTTTACATTAAATGTACTTACGCTCGCAGGGTTATGAATAAATTTAACTCAAATAATTTAACATAAATTAATGTGTGAATACTATTTAACGATTTTGTGTTTACGTGCAATTAAAAGACTAAAAAAGTCGCTTTGAAATGTTTCATTCATCAAAAGGTTGAAAAAATCCGTTTTAATGTTGTCTCTTTGTAAATTAAAGTTACTTATTTCTGCATGTGAGTACGTGCGCCAAGCAAGTGTACTTAAATCTTGAGAAACGCGTTCGACACGTTTTTACAGAACTCGACTTCTGTGTGGAGTTAAGGTAAAGTTTCTCTGAACTTTTTACAGACTTAGGATTTAAGTACTGTGACTCGAAATATTTTAAGTTTACTTCTCCTATTTTCCAAATTTAAAGAATTTGAAATCTTCGACAGTCAAACTTCGCCAAGAAACGCACGTTACATTTGACAAACTATAAAGTCAAGCTTTCGTTATAATTATTACTCCGACCTTGTCATTGCCAATATTTATGCTTTCCAGAATTTAATCTTCTCTGAATCGTACAAAGTACATACTTGATCCAGTATAGCAAACTATTACTCTAGAGCTAAATCTCGTAGATTTAAACTCGTAGTTCTTCCAACTAACAATTAAAAATATTATTCCCCGTAAAATTCATATCCTCGCCAAGAATCTAATTAGTAGGCATCCAAAAAAGAAAACTTCGTCTATACGTAACACGCTTCTACCATACATCAGTCGCTTCTCTGGCGTCTCTATCGCTTCAACTCAGTTTCCGTCCCACTCTTGAACTTTATCTAGCATGTACACGAGGCTCACTTTCTATCTCCTTCTCTCTGACGTGCGCGTATTTCTCTCTCTTCGCAGTGAGCGTTTGTGTATACGCACTTGTAACAACACGGATCGTAGATAACTACACGGCGACGGAAGTAGCGACGTCAGCGTGTCTTTAAAACCGCCGATGGTGGGAGAGAAAGAGAGAGAGAGAGAGAGAGAGAGAGAGAGAGAGAGATGGAGAGAGTTGCTGCACACCGAGGGAAGATCACGAGAACTTCTAGTGTAATTAAGCGACGCACCAGTGACGTTCTTACCATGGGTAATAACTTTGTCATCCAGTTTATTTTCGAATTATTCTATAGATCTCTGACTAATTAAATTGTCGTGCAGCGGTGTTTCGATGAGTTTGAACGATTGAACGACGAAGTTTTCTGTACATTTTCTTGAATATTCAACACATTTCACCACATCGTGCTGGGGGAGAATCTTGTGCATAATATAAACCGTGGAAAGTAATGTCCTATAAATTTTTTTTTATTTTTCTGTTCCAATGAAAGATACCATCGCGCTAATGGCAAAACAGCAGCCGATAAAGAAATCGAATTATCGTCAAAGTCATTTTTTTTTACGTTTGCGCGCCAGCACTAATCAACGCGCTCGGCATAATTCGATTGCAAAACTTGATGCTGCAACGTGGAAAAGTGATACCGGGAGAGAGAAAGAGAGGAAGTGAGAGAGAGAGAGAGAGAGAGAGAGAGAGAGAGAGAGACTCAGGCACAGCAGCAGCCAAACTCGAAGCTCGGTAGCTATACCGATTTCTCCTCTCCTTTCTCCTCGTCCTTTTTTTTCGGTGTTTACCCACGTCCGCTCGTTTCTTAATGAAGCTCATTTTTACCTCTCTTCGTTATTTACGTCTTGCGTCGATGCTAAGGAGCGCTTGCGAAAGAGGGACGACGACGGTGGCGTGACGGGGCGAAGGGGGGAGGTGGTGAGGTTCAAAAACTCAGTTCGTTAGCCGCGTAATGGCATTACCGGGGCTGAAATTTCTTTTTTAGAAAGATTTAATATCAGCCTCGCGTACGCGTGTTTCATTAAATCCCGAACTTTATGATGGCTCAGTCGTCGTCGTCTCTCTCCCTCTCTCACCCATTCCCACTTCCCAAATTTAGTCCGATTTCATTAAGCGGCAAGTGCACGAGTCGAAGCGCGACACGTGAAAAAATCGCATTAAGCTCGGCAGCGCCCCGCGCGCCCTAACAAAATTTGTTTACCGCACTGTACTGCAACGTGCCTGGCTTTCACACTGCCTATCTCGCTCCCGATATGGTGGCGGGAACGAACACCGCACGTATTTTCAGTATATTTTTCCCCGTTTATTGCCTTTTTCTTTTACCTGTGGGAAAGGAGAAGAACTGGGCTTTTTATTCTTGTTGCGAGTCCATCGGTGGTGTCTGGAAGAAACCAAGACGTGGCTACAATAATCTTCCGTTGTCTGGTCTTTCAAGATTGGGGTTTAAAATAGCCGGTTGCCCATGTATAAGAAACAGTGGAATTCTTTTTAATTCTAAATTTAATTATCGTGATCAAATAATAGGCTGGAGAAACTATACGAGACACGAGTCAATCTTCATTTATCAAAATGCGGAGGTAAAATGCATTAGCTGAACAAAATTGTCCATCGAGTGAATGATGAGTTACTGGTTGATGAAACGTCAAAGTTCAAAAATATCCAATCTTAATTCGCCTACTATCGACCAAACTAAAACTGCGTTTGAATTTTAAAATCAAAACGAAGAAAGCAGTGGTAATATAAAAGCAATATCATCAGGATTAACTATAAAAGAAGCTTTGCAATTTTCATTGGCTTTTTTCGTTAATACAATATTTCACAGCGAACGCGAAACCTTTCAAGCAGTACCATATCCCAGACGCTGCCTCATTAATAATAATCTAAATATACACAAGCCGAGAGTGTTTCGACCATCGGCGTTAAAATTTTTTAACTATTCCAGTCCTCTCTTTCCGCTTCTCAATCGCTGCTTTCTCGATTCCCTACCCCCCACCCCATCTCCCACGAATAGCGAAGAAATACATCGCGATGCTTATCCGATAATCGATCTCGCGGCTTCTCCAACACCTCCTTGACTCTCAACCATATCTCGATAGCTTCTCTCCTTTCTCCGCAGTGCCAACTCCGCAGTAATATCTCTTCACCAAGATTTTTATCTACTCCTCTCTCTCTCTCTTCCCCTCTCTCTTTCTCTGTCTTGCATCGAGTCTGCAGGCGGCCGCCGCGCGAACTCTCATAAAAGTTTCAGGCCGCGACGACGACGAAAATAAAATGATTAAAAGACCTGAACATCTCGCGTCTTTCGCTGACTGCTGACTGTTGCTGCTGCTGCTGCTTCCTTTTTTTCCACCCTCGTCCTTTCTGTTTCTTCTCCTTTTTTTTCTGCTTCCACCCGAGTTTTGCGGCCACTTCTCTCTTTCGTTTTAATCGCGTGCGATCATTTATTTGTACGTGCTTTCTCGACCGGACATACGTACAAGGGAGCGCACGCGCACGAGAGAGAAAGAGAAAGAGAGGTAGAACAGTCTATTTCTACCCTCGTTGCAAGAGGATATGAATTTTTTCCCTCTTTTTCCACGAGACAGAGAAGGAGTCAGGATATATACACACGTGTGCGGCTATGTATATATGTATACGTGTACTTTTTATAAATTCATTTCCCCGCGGAGTAGAAGAAGCAGCGGCAGCACCAGCAGCAGCACGACGGAATTTATTTTTGAGGATTCTCCTGGTATAGCGAATAGAAAAGCTGCGCGACTCGCTCTTTCCGTATGTGTGTGTGTGCATATGGGTATGTGTATGCGAATAGAGATATGGAGACGGTCTTGGGCTCGGAGCGGCACTAAATTTCCGATGCAGCGTGGAAATTGCATATGTTTTACCTGGAGTGTTTCGGGTATTTTGGGGGCCGGCGATGCTCGGAGAGAGAGAGAGAAAGAGAGTCTGAAAAATTTTTGGAAACGTAACCCTAGACCGAGGGGAAGCTTGTGGTTTATTAATAAGCTTTTTGATGGGACAGTCAGAGAGAGCCGAATTCTATTTCGGCGTCCGGTTGGATTTTGTACAGTCAAAGCTTTGGACCTCGTTCATATATGAAGGGATGTGAATTTTTGATGGACCCTCCCGATCCGTACTTATTTACTTGAAAGGTATGACACGAGATTAATTTTTACTCCAATTGAATGTCTTTCTTTTTCAAATATCTATTTCTATTTGAGCTCACTAATCTTTGTAGGACGTTATTCTATTGATCAGAGAAATAGAAAAATGTGTCACGTTCGGTTTAAGTTTTGATAAGTTCGAGAGTGTCTTTCTTTTAATACATGTAAATGTCTAATAAAGCGCCGCCAATCATTAAGAATTAACGACGCTTTAATTGGATTAATTTCAGATTTCGATTTATGAAAGTAAGCAGTTAAATTCGCGGAAGATTGCTTCATTGCGACCGGAAACATTAAAGTAATTGTGGTCGCATAGGCACGATAATGAAGATTACTTCATTATGTGGAATTTCATCTGAAACTTCAATTAGTATCTCCTTTAGTAAATGCTCTTGTCCCGCGAGAGAAAGAGAAACAGAAAGTAAGAGAGATGCACTTGATTTCGTCATTATTATTGACCAAGTTCGAATTACGACTTTTAGAAAATTATAGTCCTCAAAGTGAAAGTCTTTATTTATGTCGTTCTTTATTCGCAGAGTTGAGAATTCTTAGTAGCTCGGCGTTTTTTCTGAAAGCAGCCTCGCCCTGAACAATGCAATTTCCCGTAAGACGATGCAATTTTCATATTTCTCGAACACTGAAAGGAAAATTGTATACGATGGCAAAAGCGAGGGCGACTAGACGATGAAAACGAATAGTATTGGTTGATGCATCAAACGTAAAGCAATTAGTATTTTGAAATATTACTTATTCAATGGAATTAATTAAAAAAAAATATTTAAGCTTTAGTACTGAACTTTCTCGATTGGAATTCATATTATAATGAGGAGATCGATTTTTACTATTCTGAGAATACGAACACGGTAACGTCATAAGTCCCTTTCCATTACAAAAAAGCCAGGCATGCATTGACGATTGATTTTGTGGTCCAAATATAAAATAATGCCAATTAAATTCTATGAAAAAATAGGCAAGAACTGCTTTCTGGAGGATTGCCACAGCAACTGGGCATACCTCATTATTTCCACAATAGGAAATCAATTCTTTAACAATTTGACAAACCTAATTAAACCTATTATGATTTAAAAACCAATTGTATGGTATACATGGTATCGACGGGAATTACCAAAAAATATAACCCTCAGCATATTTGCATTAATCAATTCTGCGCGTACACAACGAAGTACGTGTATGCATCATGTTCCATAGCACATACCAGTCTATCCCGAATCGATAAAAGGACTTTAAAGCCCGCATCATCTTAATCCAACCAGGACTCGATCTACCAGCCAACTCGAAAATTACCATCCCTCCAGATTCGCCACGCGACTCGCAAAGAGAGGGGAAAGCCAATTCCCAATATATATCACGCACACCTTCCGAGGCACACCTTGGATTGCTTCGCGGCGCCAAATACTCGATGATGTCACGCGTCCTCCTCCTCGCGCACACACACATACACACCCAACCGACCAAGCAATATGCACCGTTAATCTCGCATAAGTGAACAATATCACGAGGAGGAGCTTCTCCTCTGCAGCAGGATGTATCTCCTCTTTGGCGTACACCTGTCTAGAACCGGATAGAATTACGTCGTGCAGCTACCCACGTCGCAGGGACTGGCTGCTGCTTCTACACGTGCAGTACACCATTCCGTAGGAGGGAGAGAGAGAGAGAGATTGAGTATATGTTTAACACAGCGTCGGAGGCGTGCACGCGCGTCTCGTCTTTAGTGCTCCCTGTGCGTGGTGTGCACGTGTAGCAGCGGCCGAAGCGGGTGCGCGCGCGCTCGATCCCTCTGTAACCCTAGACAACTCAACAGAGAGAGAGAGAGAGCCGAGTTTACGCGCGGTTTATTAGCCAGACCCCATAAAAACACATCCTAGTTTCGTATAGGGCTAGCATGAGATTACAGGCGTTTCCGCGTGCGTCTGCTCTCGCACGAGTGCTTCCACGCAGCGTTAATTGCAGATGTACAGTCCATGAAGCCGATGCTTTTGTCAACCATTTATTATGCGCGAGTAAATTAGCAAGCGATGTTACGGGATTTATAATCGCTCGTCGAGTTGTTTCAGCGTAATGCATAAGTTTCTGGGCGGATGAAAAAGAGTTCAAAATTCACTTCTGGGTCTGGAGAAGTAATAACACGCAAATGCGCGTAATAGTCTCTCTTTGCGGCGAGATGGGCTAGAGGATGCGGCACACATTTCTATTTCGATTGTGTGACGTTGCAGAGAGCTCGAAAGTTTTGAATTATTCATAATAAAGCTTATTTAGTAACGCCGTACCGAATTTATATAGCTTCTTGTCTTTTCTTCTCCATCGACCAAAAGCTCGCGCGGCCCAGCTTTTATTCCAACGACCGCAGCCGCGAAACAGACGGATTTTACTAAAAATATATAGGATCCAGCGAGAGGAAAGCGTATTTTTTATTGGCATAATGAAATAACGCAATTAAACACGCTGAAATATTGATGCGAAGTTTGAGCGCGCGCGGCAATAATATCGTTCGGAGTGTACTAAAAATATTAAAACTTTTCAAGTTACCGCCCCGTGAAACATTTAAACTTGAAACGCCTACACTCGAAACTCGCCGAACTGAAAACGAAGAATTAGAAATGAATGAAAATCAAGCCGAAACTGATGGTGTTACATTTAATACATATACTTTCAAACCAATTCGTTATGCTACGATCGTTATAAAATTAGATCAGTCATTCTCGTAATTTGACACTTCAATTTAATAGATACAATATTCCTGCCATTTTTGTCAATCACTTAAACCAATTACTGAAGCAATGGTTAAATTCATGGTTATTTCATTTTAATGGCTAACTGATTTTTTCATATATTCTAGATTAGAAATATTTTAGTTAATTGCATTTATAGACTGGTAAAATAATAATAAACACATCGCTTAGTGTAATAAATGTAATTAATTAAGCAGCTCTTTAAATTTTTGTTTTTCATTTATTATAATGGTGTTGCAATGAAGATTTCAAATTGTATTATATGTTACAAAGGAATTAGATCATAGTGAAAAGCGCTTTTTATTACCAGTATGGTAGCAAAGCTGAATTCAAAATTTCGTAAGTAAAATCTTCTTTTTCTGTAAATTAAAATATTTGTTTTTAGTAAAAATTAAAGAAAATTTCTATGCATGTAGATAGGTAAATCAAAATAATTGAAAATCAATGATTGATTAACGAGTCATATTATCGATATTCATTCGACGGCTAGAGTACCTATCGTGTTTATCAAGTTTTATAACAATTCAAGCGTAATCTATTATATCATGGCAGCAACTCGATGTTAGTCCTCTGAATGCAACACTTTTTCTTGTACGCCTGTTTTCTTGTATTTAGATGTGTGAAATAAAAATTTAGTATTAATTATTTTAAAATCGGGTATAAGGACAACGGACAAGAGTATATATGGGGCAAAAAACTAGCAATATAATAAACAAGAAATAAAATTGCAAACGCGAATGGATCAGTCTTATATATTATCACAGTAGTTTCTGGCATAGATTAACTTCTAGTTCCAAATTCAGTCAAACATAGAAAGATTTACTTGTATTTAAATCTATGATTGTAATTAGATTGTTCATTTTACAGAAAAAATTCAGGCTTGACTTATTTTACAATAGACAAAGATTTATAATAGACGCTATTAAACATCAACTCTTTTGACATTTCCATTGTTCACGTCTGAAAGATTTTTCAATCTCCATTTAAACCTTTATTAATGGCTCACAATAGAGCAATATCTACAACTAAAAAACCTCTCTCTCTCTCTCTCTCTCTCTCTCTCTCTCTCTCTCTCTCTCTCTCTCTCTCAATAATTAAGTTCCTCCAATACACAGCGCTAAGTGGACGCCACCTCTCCCCAATTCAATAGCGACATCTGCGAGATCATTGAAAGTTAGAGGAGAAAGAAAAAAGGAAAAACAAAAACTGCAGCCTCGCAGCAAGTCACAATAGGGCGCCAAAATCCTTTATATACAGATCAAGCTAAAGTTGCAGCTTTCCCATTGGCAGTTAACAAAACCAGGCTGTGGAGTAGTATACTAAATGGAGTAGTATATATAGAGTAGTGTTATAACACTAGAGAATCGGCAAGGGCGAGAGCACGAGAGAGAGAGAGAGAGAGAAAGAGAGAGAGAGAGAGAGAGAGAGAGCGTGTGAGAAACGGAAAAGAAAGTCGAGAGGCAGTGAACAGGCGGAGAGAGAGGCGAGGGATTCCCGTAGGACACGACCCCAGCAAATGAGCCAGAGGATGCAAATCAATCCCAGGACGCAGTGCCAGAGAGAGACAGAGCAGAGCAGAGCAGAGCAGAGCACAAGCTCTCGCAGCTCGAAATTGTGCACCTACGCTTGACTGCGGCCATCCCTTTTCTAGCTTCCAGCCGAATGCACCCCCTGGGTAACGTCGCTGCAGCAGCAGCGGCAGCAGCAGCAGCAACAGCAGTAGCAACAACAGTAACAGCAACAGCCGGCCCTCTGTGTTCGTGTGCTCTCGCTTTAGGTTATATACGCGTCAAGCTCGCGCGCTAGACTTGTGTAGTGAGCTTGTGCGCACGTATACATATATATATATATATATATAT
>UELV01156933.1:0-40946 GCA_900490015.1 Megastigmus stigmatizans
GAGTGAGAGAGAGAGAGAGAGAGAGAGAGAGAGAGAGAGAGAGAGAGAGAGAGAGAGAGAGAGAGAGAGAGAGAGAGAGAGAGTTGGCCGCCGAGCGGACAGGAGGTTCCTAGCCAGAGGTAGTTTCCGCCCGACCGCAAAAACCACAGAATCGCGGGCGGTGGGATACCCGACCGCGGAATGGCCATGGATGACCAGCTTTGGTCACAGCCCGACTAGAGAGCGAAAAGCCCCCTACCTCCACCTTCTGCCCCTCCTCTTCCTTTATATTCTGTAGGTATATACCTCGTATAACTGACCTCGAGGATACTCGGCTCTTCGCGCTCCAAGTGTATCTTTGTCTGTGTGTGTGTGTGTGTGTGTGTGTGTGTGCAGTGTGTGTATGGATGCAAGTCTATATGTCGCTATTTCTGCAGCGCTCCTCTCGACATTTCCGTACGATCTGCAATCAATGGCCCACGTGCGGATGCTTAAAGTTGCCTCTCTCTCTCTCTCTCTCTCTCTCTCTCTCTCTCTCTCCGCGCTTTGCATGAATCGGAAAGGATTTTTTATCGGTAGAGCTTCGTGTAGTGGCTTGTCGCCACCCCGAGGGTTATATATACGAGTATTGTGCTTTCCGGTGGTTTTACCGATGAAGGAGCTTGTCGACTACGCGTCCTGTGCTGCAAGGAATTCCATTGTGTTTATCAGTTAGCTTTGTTTGGTGTGTACGCCAAGTATGAATTTGAATAAAGAGATATGTGTTATGCCAGCACAAGATTATTCATCGGGGATAAAAGTGCTCGAAAGTGCACAGCTTTAATGAAATACGTTATTTATAAAATCTCTTTTAGTGAATCATTTGAAATTGAATTTAATTCTGCACAAGTACTGAAATAGAATACCCGTATCAGCTTCTCGTCCCAAACATAATTCGATAAAATCGGAGTAAAGTCATTGAATTTGAATTTAACGATAAAAAAAAAACTTAATAATAAAATTCTTTTCACCCATTAAATATAGTTACCGAGCTGTGAATCCAATGAATATACATAAACCACTAACTTCGTACCAGCAGTTAATTTCCGTGTAAAAATAGCTCTGCTGCGGCGCTTCTAAAATTTATACCGTCATCATCGTTATCCAGGCGGAGCCGGAAGTCGTCGGAGCTAACGTAATTTTTCGCATTAAATAACTAAACCCCATCAATTCGCATCTCTTTCATATCGCTTTCTTTCAATGCCCCCTTCCCCCCCCCTCCCGCGCGTCACGATCGCTCTCGAAAACAGAGCAGCCGTATTGGGGCATCAAATGAAATTTCAATCAGCCGGCCAATCATTCGTGCATCCTCATAATATTTTTGGAGTACACCCCACCAACCAATCCAATCGAGTCGATAAATCCAGAGGAACAGCGTACCGCCCAAAAGTGCACTTTGAATAAGTGCAAATTAACGAAATAAAAATTGGATAGAAGCATGTGGAGGAGGGTCGTCGATATATATGCACGTAGCCGTGAAGCACCAACGCGAAAAACACGAACAGAGTCGAGGAAAAAGAGAGAAGAGAGGATGGGGGACATATAACGATCGTGCGATTACCCCCGCGCGGTGTGGCAGACTACTGCTGCCGCTGCTGCCTCTCGTTTCTCTGTATCTCCATCCTCTCCCTCTCTTACCCTCCCCCTCTCTCTCTCTTTCTCTCTCTCTCTCTCTCTCTCTCTCTCTCTCTCTCTCTCTCTCCTTCTGTTCGTTCGCTCGGGACCGCGGGGCACGACCGCTATTTGCATAAGCAATGCATTTTGATTCGTAGCCCCACATTGTACCACCGCGAACGAGGAGAGAGCGAGTGAGAGAGAGAGAGAGAGAACGGGAACGACATAAATAATGCATGACATAATGATCGGCAATGGGATTTTGCGGGATATGGATGTAGCGCGAGACGATCTCTTCTCTCTCTCTCTCTCCCTCTCTCTCTCTCTCTCTCTTCTGCTCTTTGAAGGTGTAGGTACACGTGTACGAGTGTACGTATGTTGTACAAATGCCGCTACTGGGTATACGTGTATGTATATACATATATGTATATAATTTAGTCCTGCTCGTTTCGATGACGTGCGCACTCGCACGTAGTTGCGATTATTCGTCGACTGGTGCTGTGTTACCCTATTTGCGGATACCACCCACTCCCGCCCCAAGCGCGATTTTCGGACGGGCAATTGAGAGTAGCGCCCCTCACTTGTGATATTATGCGAACGTGATTCCACCCCGTTTTTGTTCCCTCGCTCATCTTTTTCATTTGTGGGGGACGATATTTTAGCCTTCATTTTATTTTCGGTATATTTGCGATTATAGTATTTGGCGCTATACCGATAAGTCACTGGTCACAATTGATTGATAATTGATATGTGAATATTATAACGAGAGAAAATATGCTAGTGATTTTGGCATATCATAATTGCTTATTGTGATTAGATGCGAAAGTAGGAGGATATAATATTGTATAAGTTTCAAAGTTCAAGATGATTGATATATTTTGGACTCTTGATAATTTATTACTATAGCATAAAGAACGATATGTCGTCACTAAAAAAAATGAAGTAACCAGCCATAAATGCTTTTTTAATATTCCAAACCAGTCTTTGAACACGAGATAAAGAAGTTCCCCAACGCCAGACCAAAAAAATCTCTTTATCACACACGGGATCCCACTGTACACCAGCAGTATTCAAATATCAATCACCTCTCTCCATCCAGTGCGAGATGAAAAAAAAGAGAGAAACTGAGAGAGAGACCGAGAGAAAGAACACCTTGGTGTATACAAGTACAAAAGCAAGCGCGCGAGGAATATCGGGGTGTGAGATATAGGCGGGCTAACCCGAGGGGTTGCATACGCTTGGCAAGAGCAGCAGCGCCACAGGCCAGATAAAGCGGCAAAACAAGGTTTTATGACTGTAACAGATTAGGTAGCAGCCCGGCGGGTTACTGTACACCCCTTCTTCTTTGCCCCTGCACCATTATCGTCGTACAAGCTTTTGTAGCTTCCTGCTCTTTCTCGCTCTCTCTCTCGGCGCGCTTTTGTACGTTCTCCTCATATTTTCTCCTCTCGTTTATACGTACCCACCGCCAACCAACAGAAGCATCAGCAGCAGCAGCAGCATCACCCCTTTAGCGAGAGAACGAAAGTAGATAGAGAGGACAGAGAAAGGGTTGAGTAGTAGTAGCAGTAGTATTAGCGGTGGTAGGGGGCCAGACGGGAAGTGACGCAGCGGGACGCGACAGTTGGCCGATATTTGTAGACCCTTTGTAGCTCCCCCCCTCCTACCCTCCACCACCCAGTCTCTATCTCCCGATGCTCCTGCAACCCCCTTTCCCTAAAGTATTCGCTTGTTGAAGCAGCCACTAAACATCCAGAAGCAGAGGCAGAGCCTTTCGAGCCTGACTGTGCAATTGCGGATACTGGAAACGACGGAATTTCAAATAACAAAGCTTCAACCACCTCCGCCTCGCCTCTACCTATCTCTCTTTCACTCTGCAGTATACTCACACATACAGATACACGCGAAAGAACGTACACACAGAGACGAGCATCGAGGAGACGAGCTATCAATTTCTCTTTTGGGTTGGCTATGCGAAAGATATAGTCAATGCTGCCTCTCTCTCTATGTCTCGTTCTATTCGACAAGAAAAATGAGGATAGGATGTGAGAAGCGAGAAAGAGCCGGGGAGAAAGGAAAAATTGTCGGGGATTATTCGCTTATTGTTTGCTCGGTATAATAAGATTTCTATCGTTGGGGAAATTGCTGCTCCTGCTGCTGCTGCTTGCCGCTGGAAAAATATTCGCTCGAATTTCGCGGGAAAGTTCGTTGGTACGCCCCATCGTGTTTGCCGGGGTTGAAATTGAAAAATTATTTCAAGCGAAGTGGATAGAGGTTACGGGGGTATACAGAGCCTTCTTTGCTTTCGGAAACAAATAGCTCATTTGGTGAGGTAGATGAGAGATGTAAGGGTGGTAGGAAGATTATGGATTCGCGAAATCGTAGATTTTAATACACGTTCAATATTTGAGCAAGTTTGCCATGCGCTTCCAAAGTATATTTAACGACTTTCGGAGGGAAATTAATAAGCTGCCGAGATTCAACGGTATCGCTGGGATCTTCTTTTACAGCTATGAATATCAAAAGCTTTCAAACATTGAGTAAGCCGCAAATGGGCGATCATCATTTTTTTTTCAACTAAAATTTATATCCAATCAATACTTTTTCACAAGGACGAAATTTTAGTAGAAAATATGGAGGCAAGAATCCTTTCAACAGATAGAATAAAATTCGACGTCCTCGCCATTTGTGCACGTGTACATTTTCTATTTCTTTAGTACCATTTTATTTCTCCTCTCTCTCTCATTCTCAATCACGCGTCGCAACGTGCGCCCCCTTTAGTTTCCACTCGAATGGCCCTTGGGGAAGCAACAGGGGCAAAGGAGAGAGGGGGAAGAGAGAGACAGAGAACATCAGCTACAAAAAGTAGGGGTTGAATATGTTACAATTATCGCTAAACCGAACAGTCCGGAGGCTTTGCGCCTCGGTTATAATACAGCGCTCGTTGCGCAGTCCTGCGGCGTAAATGGCGCGCCAGCCTCGACACTTACGACAATGCTGCTCGCGTCGTGCTGCCTTTGCCCCCATTCCACCCCTTCTACGCTCCTTTAGCTTTACCATACAAGTCCCCCCCCGGGGATGAAAGTACCTTTTTACGATGTCCCGTGGCGCGGCGCGCCAGCAAAGTAGATATAAATACGTGTATGCGAAACGCAGAGGTTGGGCGCTGCTTGTCGGCTAAAGGGAGGGTAAAAGTGGGGAGAGAGAAGGATGAAAATGAAATTTCCGCATATACACTGCCGTCGCTGATAAAGTCACCAGCTGAGGCGCTTTCGTATCCCCTTCTGCGCGTGTATATCTATGGTCGTGGCCTTTTTTTTCTCGTTCTCTTGCTCGGCTCGCTTCTTTATTTATCTCTCCCTCTCTTGTGAGATGCGCTGGGCGATTCAGTGCTGCCGCTGCACGATATACGGAAATTTGTTCTCGATATGAGAAATACGATGTCGCGCTGATTTTACGAGCCACCTAAGTATCGATCCTACGTGTAAGAGAAGACCTTTTTATCCTAGCTGCGCATCGGGGAGATCGAAAATATTGGCAGTTTGTATATACGGGAACTAAGTGATAAGACGTATTTCAAATATTATTTTTAGTGGTTCTTTTTTGTTTGTACTTTTTTAATGGAATTTTTGCTGCAACACAAACACTTTCAAGAGCAAGCATTTCTTTTCAATTTCGAACAAACTATTATTTCAGTAAGTGTTCTTTTTAGACTAGAAATTATAAATTATGTGTATATGAGTATAAATAACGAAATTAAATAGGCTTGAAATAAAAGTTTTAAATAAAAGAGAATCAACAACCTCAACAACACCATTTTCTTCACAAATAGTTCATAATCTGACCAAAAAATAGAGCAAAAATGAAGAAGAGAAAAAAGGCCTCGGTAAATAAAAGAAATAAAGAAGAAAGAGACAGTACCCCAAAGCAATTGTGCGATGACTGACACTTCGTTACGTAGGTAGCAGAGCAAGGCAAAAACAGAGCAATTTTTTTCTATATACCTCGTCACTCCCCCGCGGTGCTTCTGCTCTGCCTTTTCGCCCCCAATATCTCATCATTCTCTTCTAGACCCCCTCTTTTCGTCGACATAATGCGTGAACTCCGCAACCCGGGAAATCTCGTTATCATCCTTATTAAGCTCGGAGCGAAGGGTGAATCCTTTTCAAGCTTCGAGTGAACGAACGAGTATGAGAAAGAGTGAGAGAGAGGCTAAAGGATCGTAGAGGCTCGTATAATAAAAGTTTGCTCCCCCTCACAAAATATATACCTAAAAGAGAGAAGCTTCCCACTGCTGAGGTTCGCAACAAATTACTGGCTCGTGAATATATAGGAAACCGCACCATATACTTCATACATATAGGTGTGTATGGGTAACTGTATATATATATATATATATATATATATATACGTAGTAGCAACTGGCAAAGTCGACCGTAGCTTGAAGAGAGAAAAAAAGACGGTTATCGATATGAAATTTTCCCCTTTTTTGCCTTCAATTTTTTCGAGCTCCCAGACGTGTGCATTCATCCGAATTGATCAGCTGGGCTGGCAGAAATTTATTTAACCGAGCTGATGAGCTTTCTTTTCTGATGTACATGAATCGCGTTAAATAAATTTACTTTCAATCAAGAGATTCAAATAATATCTATGCGTAATTAGTAATTCTTCGAAGTTCCAAAAAAGGAGTATGATCGCGTCTAATAGACAATTAATGGAACAGCTTATACCAAATCTAATTAGCAACGAGAAATATGACGAGACAGAAATATTAAAGCTAATTTTCCTTGACAAGAAATAAATTAATATTATAAAAGAGTGAGGATAAATCTTGCGGATTCCAATAGAATCGAGTTAGGTACGCTTCTAACCTACAAAACACAAAACAGAAAAAATTGTTTCTTCTTCTTTTTAATGATGACATTTATCAAGATACAAGTGTCTCCGCGTATTCAGCCATGAAAGCGAGCGATGAAGCAAGGAACGCTAGTATAGCATATAAGCTTGTTAGGGCCCGTCTGACGATTCACTTTGGCCAATTGCAGTCAATTAATTTTTTTACCGTTATAGCTCTTCCCCGGCAGCCTCGGCGACGTACATACTCAACTTAACCTCAACGATGCGTCGTCGAATTCCTTGCATTCTCTAACTTTCGACAATTTCTCTCTCTCTCCTTTTAGTATTCTCTATACATGTATATACACGGACACAACGTGACAGAGAAAAACGGAGAGAAAGAAGAGAGAGAGAGAGAGAGAGAGAGAGAGAGAGAGAGAGAGAGAGAGAGAGAGAGGAGAGAGAGAGGAAAGGCACGAGAGATTATCAAAGGTCTAAGGAATCCCTGAGAGGTAAAAGACTCTGATTCTCTCTCTCTCCCTCTTTTTCCTTCTGTCATTTGAGATTCCCTTTCAGGGACGCGTTTTCTGGAGCCGGATCTTCAGGTCGCTTATCAGGGCGCGTGAGGCTACGATCGACAAAAAGGTCGGCGACGGCGGCTCCGCTGAATAACAGAAACCAGACAGGGACAATTAAGCGGGTATCGCAGCGTAGAGATCTCGAGAAAAAAGAATACTTGGCCCTCGAAAACTCTTGAATTAATCTTTCCAAAACCATTGTTTAAACTTAAAGCTTTATCTACTGTCCGAATAATCGAGTGTTCACTTCTGCAACGAGGCGATATAAAAAATTAAACGCATCATTCAATATTATGAATTGATGCTTGGAAATTATTTATTAGCTCGATAGCGCCCCGCGGCAAGTATGAACAATTTTTTGAATATCCATATAATTTTTTTGGTAGAAAAGTAAGTTCTCAGAATTAATACAAAGTAATAGTAATTCAGGTGATACCGTGTCTCTACCAAGAAACAACAAAAAATAAATAAAGAAAGTAGAGGAAAAAGGGTATACAAGGGCATTGCATTGGGAAGCGAGGAAAAAAAATGTCAGGAGAGTAGAGCGAGTTCCGCAGCGAGACGATGTCACGACACTATCGACACTATCGACACTATCTTGAGACGACGACGACGACGACGACGAGGCGATGGTCCGCCCGAGAACGAGGCGTTTTTAAGAGCCCTGGTTCGTCTTATCTTCGAACAAGCCGCGGCTAATGTAGGTATCCGACCACGCGCCGGTCGGCCTATCTTGCTTTCTCCTCTTCTTCTCCTAGTCTTTTTCTTCCCCTCTTCTCTTTTTTCCACGTTACCGGGCCAAGGTTCTTTCTTCTTCCTTGTCTTATACACTTTTTTCATCCTCTTTTCTTTTTTCGGCAGCTTGATGTGCCCGATTGTGCAATATTGCCGAACCAAGAGAACAGTTTCGGCTCAGGTTCACTTGAAGAGCAGAAGAAGAGGGAGAGAGAGAGAGGGAGAGAGAGAGAGAGAGAGAGAGAGAGCCAAAAAAGAAGCGATGGCACGTTGGCATTTCATTATTACAAGGGTTCGCCCCGATAAGGGTTTATTGGTCGCTTGAGCTGAATGGGGTCTTCCTTTGTAGTGCTCGAAGGCGATGCGAAGAAATGTCAGAACTTTTCGAGGGCTAGAGATAAGCTCCTTGAACTGAATAAAATCAATTAGTGCCATCAAAAAAAAATTGGAAGATTTACATTACCAAATTTTTTGTTTTCACAACCATTATAAATGGAGTCGTCAATCCAAAAATCAACTAATAATTTTCCATTTCCGTGTATCTCGCCTACCTATACAATAACTCACCGAACAAAATGGGAAATTCAAACGCGCTGCGTGCAAAGTAATAAATACCTGGCAAACGACATGTTCCATTTGTCCCCCACCATTCATCCCGAGATACGGAAAGGCGCGAGCGAGCGTGAGCTGAATATAGGTGACACGGAGGAAACATCTCTCCATTTGAATTGAGAGAGAGAGAGAGAGAGAGAGAAAGAGAGAGAGGGTGGAGAGGTAGCACGAAGGGAGTTGCATACAACGTCGAACGTCTAGTCACCGTCGTAGTCGTATCGTTGTGCGCATGAATCGCATCTCCCAGTCTTATTCAACGGAGAGATAGAGTTTCGCGTGGGTGTTAGAGAGACAGAGGTAGTCCCAATTGTGCGCCGACAACAACAGCAGCAGTAACAGCAGTAACAGCAGTACCAGCCGGACTTTGTTCCCAACTAATACTACCTTCGCCGCCACCACCACCACTATTACTGCTACTACTAATGTGTATGTCGAGCATTCAAGCTAAAACACTTGCACGCTCGGCAATCTTCAGCACACTTTGAAACTTTACCTGTGAAATGCCTCGCGAACGCCCGTCCTTTGAGAACGAGTGTATTATTGTTCAAGACGGCGGAGTTAATGTCGAGATGTGGAAAACTTGTTGGCACAAAGAACGAATTGTGTACCAACTCTTTTTTTTCTTTATTTTCAGCAATTACACTTCCTCTGATACGTGTGCTACTTCATGTCATATTTTATATTTACGAAAAGTCCTAATATTCTGATCATTGGTTAATAAAGTTATTTTCTTTTGTAATTTATCATTTCTGATTTAACTAGCTTGACGACTATTCGAATGATTTTCACGCCCAATACAGTCCAAAGAAGCTTCAAGTTTCCATTAATCCTTTAGTCGGCATTCTACCTCCTAATACCCAGATTCTTCGCTCTCACCATACAATACACCGCTTTAGGTGATTACCGAAAGAGTTCGCTTGACAACAGGGAAGGGAAGAATTTCAAATTACTCATCATTAAAAATTTAATCAGCATTCATTAGCGTCTGCCGCCCGTTACAATCCCGACGCGTTAAAATCCAATGAAATTTTCAAGGGCTGGCCAAACAAAGGACACAGAGAGATGGGAGAGCAAGATCAGCCGGGAATGTAGACCCAAAGGAGAGACGAAGAGAGAGAGGAGACAACACACATAATGATAAATCTCTCGACTGGGCACAGGAACGCGGCAATCAGTCACAAAGCCCCGTGGCTGGTCGGAGAGAGAGAAACGCGCGCGCGCGCACGCGTGACGGCTTAAACACACAAAGCTCGAGCTCGTGTGCTGTTGCACACGTATGGCTAAAAGAGAGAGAGACAGAGAATGGTCGGTTGTGCATGGGGAGTAATAGCGAGAGGGGAGGTGGACGGGGGGGTGCAAAAGAGAGGGAACGACAACACACGACTGGCGCGCAGCGTTAGATTATAAGGAAGGTATCTGTCTGGCAGAGGCAGAGGGGCAGATGGGATCGCGCCACCAGTAGTATACAGTAGCCCCTATGTATAGCATTAACCTCATCCTCGTTTTTCGTCTCTTCAGCGTACCTTTTTCGTACCTTCCACTTTCTTCTTCGCCCCGATGCTAACTTTACGCAAGAATCCCCTAGGGCCGGACTTGTTGTTTTTTTCCTTTGTTTTTTGCTACGTTCTGTCTTCGTATTTCTTATACCATCTATCAGCTTCTTTTATTGGTTTTTTTTTGCATATTTTTTGATTATCACTTTGTATTCTATGCTACAAAAGCAGCATATGTTCGAGAACAGAATTTTTCTTCGTGTTCACTTGATTTAATGTATTGAATTGATATGTACCATTTTTAATGTTTTTTTACCATTAATCAAGTAATATAAAGAAATGTTAAAAAAGAATGAAGAGAAATAAATCCATCTTTTAATAAAAAGTAAGAACCAGAGAGAAAATTTGTCAGACACTAGAACTCAGCGTTTGCTCACACACGTCCATATACATTGGTCCCTTCCTCATCTTCCATTTGCTTTCATTCCTTCGTATTACCCTTCCTCCATCTCTCTCTCTCGTTCTCTCTCGCTCTCCTCACATCATCACTGCTTCTCGGCCCCTTTCTTCTCCGCAGCCAGCGCAGCATCTCTCCCTCGGCCGGCGCACAAACGAGTAATTAACTATCTCAGTGAGGGACACGTGTTCCCACCCTTCCCTCTTCTCTCTCTCTCTCTCTCTCTCTCTCTCTCTCTCTCTCTCTCTCCTGCTTCGTACCATCGTTCGCTAACAGCCGTGATCTCTATCTGGCACTCGGCTACGGAGCTCACGCTCTCTCGCTTCGCTTCCCCCAGCGCCGCTGCTGTTTGCACACACGCTCTTATGTTAATTTAGCTTAACACCCGGTGAGACTCTCGACCATAGAACCAGAAGGGACATAGTAGAGGGGATATATCTCGCTTACGGTTCTCTCTCTCTCTCTCTCTCTCTCTCTCTCTCTCTCTCTCTCTCTTAGTCTCCTCCTCTTGGCTCTTCTCTTGTATGCTGCTATATACCCAAAGGTCGACTTCGAAAATTG
This sequence comes from Megastigmus stigmatizans, assembly GCA_900490015.1. Classification (NCBI taxonomy): domain Eukaryota; kingdom Metazoa; phylum Arthropoda; class Insecta; order Hymenoptera; family Megastigmidae; genus Megastigmus; species Megastigmus stigmatizans. The sequence goes on from UELV01156933.1 coordinate 10,905, forward strand.
CGCTCTCGACTTTCTCTCCCTTCTTGTTGCGCCGCCGCCGAGCCGGTCTTTCTCTCTATTTTTCTCTTTGCGGTGTCTGGATGAGGCTGGATTGTGTTCCGAGAAGGGACGCAAAAATCGCAGGCCAGAAAGTGAGAAACTTTCATGGGTCACTGTTCACGTACACAAGAGTAACTGTCTTGGGTTGTCAAATTAAGGGACTCGTAACGTAATAATCTGATAATCCAATAGGGATTTCAATTATTCTAAATTATTTAATTTTTTTTTACAAACACAATATGTTCCAATTTAGAAAAGAATTGCTGAAATGACTGTTACAATCGCATTGTTTGATATTGTATTATAATAACAATCGGTAACCAACATAAGTACATATACACAATACGAATCGCAATTTCATCGCAGTTATTTAATCCGGTAATAAAAGAAGCAAAAAAAAAGTGTAAAGTGTTTCTTTTTCAGCAATGCCATTTTTCGTGATTTTTCGAGTGGTTATTAACAACGCCAAAGAGGGGAGACTGTAACAAAAACGCGGAGAGAGCAAATACACACAGAAGAAAAAACTCCTTGATCCGAGTTGTCGTTAGCACGTCAAAGGCCAAGAGGGGGGAAATAAAGCATGAGCTAAAGATAAGGACGTCCTTTCATCCGTCGAATAAAAATAAGATTAAATTTGATCCGTCATTGACGTAGCTACTAGTGTCGGCCACGCGAGAGGCCAAAGCTATATACACGGATGAATGAGAAGTATTGGCGGGTGAATATGAAGTCGGGGGCTGCGTGGCGTTGAGCCGAAAATAAAGGGCCATATGCAAAAGCAACAATGGGGGCTATTATCGCGCAGAATGGAAACGATTGAGAGCAGTGAGCTTTCTTTTCTTTTTTCAATGAAGTCAAGTTACACACTTATATTCCTATTGGGTGCCTAATGAAAGGTGGCTATCCAGCGATTTTTTTCTTACTTTTCATTCAAATCATAATGGGCACGTGCTCCAACTCTGTTGGCTCGCTATTAGTCATCAAATGTTTTTCGGTGCTTTGGTTGCTACATTATTGTCCTCGTGCTTACAATGGGCGGTTTATTATGCAGTGAAGAGCACTTACGAATAAAGATATTGTAGTGTCACATTTGCAGACGCAAACAATAACTGGTATAAAGCTAAAGAACAATTCGAAAATCAATAGTTGACGCGAACCGCTACCAAGCACACATTTTGTCCAACTATCAATCATATTTACGCAAGGCAGTTTTCACATTGATTTTGCTCTTTTCCTATTAAGCTAAAATCATGTCGTTCCAAACAGTGGAGTAGCCCATCATCATGAGCCTAATTTTCCATCATGGGAATTCTCAACAGCATTATAATACATTTCACGAGTAAAATTTCCATCAAACCACAGCGCTATCCTCCAGATAAGTGCCACACGTCTCTTTCTCTCTCCCTCTCTTTTTCTCTGTCTCTCTCTCCCACACACCCGAGGACTATGTGATCCGGGTTAATTTCGAATTCTCGTGAGCTCAATCGTCGGGCCATTGAAAAGTACGTAATCCGTCGTTCGTGCGATATCTATCCGGCCATCCCACACCACTCTCGCCCCCTTTTTCGGATAGAAAGACACAGACTATGGTGCGTGCCATGTATAGCTGCTGCAAAGTCTGCTCTCTCATCCCTCCCCGCTTCTCTCTCTCTCTCTCTCTCTCTCTCTCTCTCTCTCTCTCTCTCTCTCTCGCTCTCTCTCGATTCGCGGCCTTCGGGATTTCGAGAGGCTCGTCGTCTACACTGCGAGCTGGGCTTTCCACAAACCCTAGCCCGTGCAAATATTTGCCGGATGTTCGTTGCCGCTTGCGCTCGCGCTAGTTCGTTCGTTCATTCGTTCGTTCCGGGGCCGTAAGGCTTGACGTCGTCATGGATACCGTCGAAAAACGTTCAAATATTTGCGAGAAGCAGCAGCGGCAGCAGCAGCAGCAGTAGCGGCAGCGGCAGCGCGTTTTCTCTCTACGCCAGCCGTTCGTTCGTTCGCTCGTTCACTAACCAATTCCGCTTCGTTCTCAATTCTCGATTCCGTGAGGCTGCCTCTCTCTCTCTCTCTCTCGCTCTCTCTCTCTCTCTCTCTCTCTCTCTGCCTCTGCGTTTCACACAGCCTACTGCGTTTTCGCTCTTCTATGCACTCTGAATGAGAGGAAGAGTGGTTCTGTGTGGGTTGGCGGCGTCTCTCCTCTGCGAGTCGCACGCCCTCTACACCGGGTACTTCCGATAATTGCGTTCGTTCGTTCGTTCGTTCGTTCCGCGATTGTTTCTTTCCACGCTATTCTTCTTCGTCGGTTGGATTTTCTCTCTGTGTGAGCTCGCGACAAAGCATATAACGTATAGATGTATATGTATATCTGTGGCGGTGCGACTCGCTCACAATTCGTCTCTGTGTGCTCTAGATGAAGAGCAATTTTAAAGGGCTAAATTATCAGAGGAGAATGCGAAGGCGCTGTGATAATTGCTTTTTCAGGCGACTGCGGCGGCCTACGGTGTTGTGTTTGATCGGGAAGGAGGCTTTCTTTTGAATAATTCCAAACTGGACGAGAACCACAGAACGATTGCTCGCGTCAAAAGAGTCGCATTAAAATTTTACCTCACGGAATGGCTTATACATATATATAGATATATATATACATAGGTTTTACAATGGCTGCGAAAAATTCCCGAGTATTTTCTCATGCAGGCCGCTCCGCGGAGAAAAGAGTTTAAAGGAACAAAATAAAAAGAGCAAAATTGATCTGAGAGTGAGAGAGAATGGATCGTAATACGTGGTGCGCGCGGAGAGCGCGAGAGAGTGGAAATCGCAGTTTAGCGCGCGAGGTCGTAAACTCGGTTATTCCCCGATGCTAAAAGGGGGAGCGAAGGAGAGAGAGAGACTGAGGGAGAGAGAAAGAGAGAGAGAGAGAGAGAGAGAGAGAGAGAGAGAGAGAGAGAGCGAGAGAGAGGAGGGAGAGCAAGAGCAGGCAGAGAGTTACCTCTGCGGGCGCCTATAATGGCCGGGTACTACCTGCCGGCGAATTTATCTCCGGCATTCATCTTCCCATTAGCGGTGAATAATACTCGCGGCGTTTACGTGCCAATTTTCCATTCGACGCTCGGTCAACGCCGCGGCTCCACCAGAGCCGCAGCAGAGCCACACTGGATTATTACATTGGCTATCTCTCGAGCCGCTCTCTCTCTCTCTCTCTTCTCTCTCCCTCTCTCACAGACACACGCACAGGGGCACACATAGTTGCCACTATACAGAGCCATTTTCTCAGCGACGCCTCGATCGATGGTCGCTTTATCGCTCTAGGCGAGCGGCGGCAACCCGCGCGCTCCGCTAGTTCTCTATATGTTTGTGTGTGCGCCGTAGCAGCGCAAATTATGGAAGCGGACACGCGGATTAACCGATCGAGGTTTATGGAGAGATAGATAGAGATAGAGAGACAGAGAGAGAAGGGTGTATTTCAAATCGATAGGGTTAGGTTTGGAAAAATCTACTATCCAAGATTTAGCGATTTGAGTCTTGGTTAAGGCTGATTAGTTAACTTTTAATTGTAAGGAATATTGCCCGATGGCAGTCCTGTGTTCTTTGTTCGAAACCTTTTCAATGTACTGTATATCGTGTTTATTTGTGTAAGAAGCGGTGGATTTTTTAAAGGTGTTCAGTCACGTTATTATCTGTAAAAGTACGATATCTTTAAACTCTGCTATACTCAACCACTTGACTGTGAACAATCGCTACTTTGACACGATCTTTATAAAACAAGTCAAATATACGGTTCGGAATAAAAATGATATGGTATAGGCCGAGAGCGTCGATTTTATCTCGGAAGACAGATCACCAATGGAGCTGCAGTGTGTGCCTGAGAAGTCGCGGATAATTGAATTCAGCGTCAACATACAATACATCTCCACACTAACACACGTACGTAGTTGTCTCTTTTATAACGTGCATATAGCCATAAATTTTTCTGTTTATGAACGCCGTGCATCAAAGGAACAAATTCGTCGAAAGACTCTCTCGCTTGCTCGACTCGCGCGCTACAGGCCTAGATATTTCGCGCGCTGAATAGAAATAAAAGCGTGACCTGCGAGCGAGCGAGCGAGCGCGATCTCTTCCATTGCTCGTGTGTACAAGAGAGCACTGCACGGACGTTGCTCGCACACACATCAAAAATACACACACACACAGCTCATATAAGGCAGCGGCTAACAGGCGATTCTTTGAAGTGCCGCGCTATATCAATTGCAAAAAATTAAGAACAATGAATAAAAGGCTTCGATCGTATACCAGTTCTTTCTCTCTGTCTCTCTCTGTAGTGTGTATGTGTCATATACAGCAGACCATTAATACACACATGTACACACGTTTGCACGTGATAAATAAATGCTCGCGCGTGTGTGTAGCGAGTCTTGGTTTAGAATCGTGGTAGTGGAGCTCGCTCTGAAAGGCCAAATCGGAAACTCGTATACGTATATGTACACATATATATCGGCTTCTTTCAATCGATCAATGCCGATCTGGGGCCTCGCGTAATTAAACCCGACGCGACTCGCACGTTCAATTACCTCGATTTAACTCCTAATGGAAACTTATATACACGTATATGTATACACTCGCCTGCTGCGCTACACACGCCTTATGTACACACACACACACATATACACATATATATACACACATGCATGATTCCTCTAAGTGTGGTCTCTGACTAAACCGGCAGTCTTTACGAGACACAACGTTTCAGAGAAATGCATACACACGCACATACATCCACACACATCTGCAAACAATCACAAGAGAGAAAGAGAGGCATAGCACACACATATACAAGCGAGCGCATTATAAACACTCCCTCGGAGCTGTGCGCGCAGTGCCGATGTAATCGTCGGTCGGTCGCCCACACAAGCCCGTAAATCAACGGCTTGAACGACAACGACCGCGAGGAGTTTAAAGTATACCGAGGAATGGTTGGAACGGCGAAAGTGCGAGAGAGAGAAGCGTTTATATACTCGGTTGTGCGTAGAGCGTGGCGGAGCCTTTCCGCCACCTTCACTGTGTGCCTGTGTGTCTGTTTGTGTGTTTGTGTGTATGCGTGAACGCGCGCTTAAAGCCTCGACACGCATTTTTCACCGTGCAATTATCGCTCTTAACGATATATACCCCGCGATACAGATCTCGCGTTGCGAATGCGCGAGCGTTAAAAAGGAGGAGAGAATGAGTTTGAGAGGGAGAGAGAGAGAGAGAGAACACACACAGCTGGTCAATTAATTTGATTGAGAATACTGCGCAGCGACGGCAGCGGGGAAATGCGCAACGGCGCGCGCGGCTCTTTTTTCTCTCTCTCTCTCTCTCTCTCTTTCCCTGCGCTCTGTCTTTCTCGCACGTGGGCGTTAACTCCTTTGCACTTTTTCTCGCTCTCTCTCTCTCTCTCTCTTTCTCTCTCTTGGGCTTCTGACTCGATGGTGTCCGGATAAGGCTTGTTTATTTTTGTTTTTAGTGCTTGTAATTATTGATAATGTACACGCTGGCGAATTGCGTTGAGAGCATGACGTTGAGCGAGGGAAACTGACACACACCACATCACACGCATAAAGGGGGGCCAGAGTGCTCGCACGAGCTTTGATTTTGTCACGAAGATAAAGTGCTCTTTCGAACGTTATAATAGACTCCCGCGAACGAGCTACCTCATTAATATTCCACCGCGGTCGCCGTTGATTTATAATATTTTTATCGGCTCGGCTCGGTCGCACCTCTCAAAGTGCGCGGACTTTTTATTATCTCGTTGAAACGCCGGAGTGTGCCAACACGTTCGCACTTTGTATCTTGTTACGAAAATTGACTCTCGAATCTTATCCAACTATTGCCTCGCTTAAATTACAACCTTTTCTCGATCTATGTGTAGTTATATATACTCATCCAAATGGAGCAATCGGCCTGTGTGTGGTTATTGGAAAAGGGCCAGTAATAAAAAGAAAGCACGAAATTGATGATGATACGCAGCGTCGGACCGCTTCTCTCGCTTACGATGCTCCACTCGACTTTTCCCCTGAACTTCCTCGTTAAGAGAAAATAAAGCAGCAGCAGCAGCGGTGGCAACAGCAGCAGCAGCTGACTCGCCCTGCGGTGGAATTTTCGTTGTTTGCTCGCGCTAGTCACATCTTAAGAAACTCCGAGAGAGGAAGAGAAACGCGCGACGCCTACTGATTAAATTGAGAGGACAGAGAGAGCGAAAACAGTCAAGAGAGAGAGAGAAAGAGATAAAAGAGAGAAAAACGCTTAGGGTTCGAGGCACGACAAACTGCCAGTCCTAATGCCAATTAGTGCCATTCTACCGGTCGCTACTACTACCCCTCGACGCACAATCCCCTGAAGGGCTTCGTTTTCTCTCCCTCGCACACTCTTTTAGCCGGATATATATACTAGGCTCGCTATTTTTTTTCTCTCTTTGTGTGTCTCTGTCTCTCTGTCTCTGTCTGCGTCTCTCACTCTCTCTCTCTTTTCAGTCTGACGAGAGCTGTGAGCGTGTTGTGCCCGAAACGTACGATTTTTTTATATTCCAGTCGCTTTCCCGGATAATTACGCAATACAATCGCTACTGTTGCTCTTCTAGCTTGGCTGCTAGAAGAGCGTTGGGTTAGGTTGGACAAAAAATAAAAGGGAAAAAGGAGTGACGCGGAACGTGGAAAGAGAGAGAGAGAGAAAGAGAGCAGAGTAAGCGGGAATAAAAACGTGCACGCAGTGTAGCGGTGGGCGAAATGTGTTGTGGCCGACGATTAAATTGAGTATAGAGATATATTTTACGAGCGTACGCCGACGGAATTAATGGCAATGATGTACAGTGTTACCATGACAAAATACACATTAGGCGGTCAATTTCGTTTCTTTATATACGATATATATATATATATATATATATGGTGCAAAAGTTTCTGGACGGTTCTCTTTTCTGTATTACGTGAAAAACATTGCAATATCACGTACGAACGCGCATATTAATTTAAATGGGTGAGTTTGAACATGGAATTTAGGATCTAGTACATCGTACTGATCTCGTTATACGCGAAAGTGATAAATTTCCCATAATTCCATTTGATGAGACTTTTTGAATGTGTACCACTGATTTAAATGTGCTGCACTTACTCTGCCTATAGACTAATGGACGACAAGTACAAGCGATGTGTCTGCTATTGACCTCGATTAGCCATCGCTATCGCACAAGTTGAACAAGGACGCTTGATCAATTGTCACTTAAGAAGGGATCAAATACATTTTATTGAGAACCAAGTGAGCATGATAGTAATATAATATTTATCGATCAAATAGCGATTATAAGCATTGGAAAATAACAAATAGACTAAGATCGCTTATTATTATGATCGTGTAAAACCATCATCATCATTGACGTGTACAAAGGTATTTGGTAATAACAATACTCGGCTCTTGTAGCGCAGCTCGCAATAAATAACAAAAGCCGACGCTAATGGATCAACAGCAGAAAAAGCTGCTTTCCCACAACGGCATAAAAATTGTATTTCTCAGCGGCCAGTGGATACGTCGATCAAAAGCAGTTGCCAGCCCGGAGGAACTGACGGTGCAGAAAGTTGCAGCAGCGGCGGCGGCGGCACCTCGCGCAAAACCTTCTGACAAAAATCAACAAGCAGTAGCAGCAGCAACTGCAGCTAGTCCAACTGTTGCCTCTCGCCCGCAATAACGCCCGCGTGCAATCCAAAGTGCAGACGGACGGAGAGGGAAGTCGTGCACGCCCGCCGCTAAAGAAATGCTCCATCGAGTCCCAGATCTTTCTCTCTCTCTCTCTCTCTCTCTCACTCTCTGCCGATCTATACAGAAAAATATAAGAGAGGAGGGAGCGAATTCTCGTGCGGTGCTGCAGAGCATCGCGCACCAGGCCCTCGATTTTCACGGATCGTTAGTCGCGCCTTCGGACATCTCGCGCGCAGCAGCAGCGGTACTCGTATAGTCGAGCTTCGCCTCTACTTTTGCCTCGCTCGGTCGGATAAAGGTCGTTTTTCTCTCTCTCTCTCTCATACACACACACACAGCATATCGACAAGTCACATCGGTGGTGAATGTAATTTTGGCGAGCGCTCATGGAAAAAAGCGGCTCTCTCGCTCGAGGCAATATAGAGAGAAGAGGGATATGGATGGAAAGAGAAGCGGCGGCGCAGAGAAACGTAGTTGGCGTCTCCTATTCTCACTTTGTGTCCCGGAGAAAATCAATAATGGATCGTGTTTCGTAATTGAGGGGGCACTTCTATCCTCGTGGGCGGTGTGTGTCTTGATACATGGTATCTGGGTGCAAATTAGGGGACTCGATGCCTCGCTTCTCGCTTCTCGCTTCGGGGGGTTTTCTCTTCTCACTTTCTTCTCTCTTCTTTTTCTTTGCTCCTTACACTCGATTGTCGTGTAATTTGTACGGAGGAAAATGCTGTTATATGATTGCCGATCCCCGCGCGAATGGAGATTAAGTAATAAACTTTGAAATTTGCTGTAATTTTAAATTGTTCCTCGGGCTCCGCTACTTGGCTACGGGACATTAGTAGCGTATGCTCACTTATGCAGACTGGCTGGATATCAGCTGTTTAAGTTTAAATTTGTGTTTCCACGTAAATTTACCGTGGATCAAGGTATTAAGCTTTCAATTTATATCATTGAGCATCAATCACTTGTGAAATTTGACTAGCCGCAGGTAACATGATTTCACCCGCAGCTAATCAAAACTTGACGTAATGTAGTAAGGTACGAAGTGTTTGATTGATGCGGTAATTACATGATGATAATATAATGAAATATGTTTCACTCTTGTTGGTAAAATTACATTTAGAGGATAGTTGAGGAATTCATATTGATTGCCTTTCAAGCCACAATATTTAATACATAAAACATGGAGAAAAATTTTCACAATGAAATCACGATACTTTCAAATAAATTTTATTATAAATGAAGTACATTTTGCTCTCTCGTAAAATTTATTAGAAAGTACAGTAGTTTTTATGCACAGTCTGAGAAAGCAGTAGTATTTACTGTATAATTTCACCTCGTGTATTTAAAAAATGCGGTAAGGGCTTTCTCTAATATTTTTTTTTCGTATATAGCTTCGAGAAATTTTTCGGAAAGAACAAGAAAACAAAAAAACCATTTGCTCGTGAAAAAAAGAGCGACACAACGATGGATTAATTTTCACTCCGAAGAATTTCAGGTGGTTAGCGGAGAGTTCGCTTTGGACGACAGGCGAATGATCGACCTCTTTTTTCGTTACTCCAGCGGACAATGGAGGTGTTCTTTTTCTTTTTTCTTTTTACTCTCGACCGAGCGAGACGAGACGTGATTCGGAATTATAGGAGTCGGTCTTGCCAACGAGGATTTTATTTATTGCTGGCCATAAAATTTCTAAACGACCGACTGGATATATTTTTCGAGGGGCGGTCGAATACCTTTGTAAATAAATCAATAGTAACAGCTATTTTAGTGAAATAAAATGAAACTTGTAGATCGCAAGGCGAAGAAAATGTTACGATGAAAATACTTTTTTCCCGCGGAAGACAAGAGAACGCCAATAAAATTTATGTACCGTACAATAATAGTATCTCGCCATAAATGTTAAATGCTGTCATTCTATCTTAAAGCATTATATAAATAAATGAAACTAATTTTTATTTGCGGCCTGAGAGATTCCAACGATTATCGATCCATTAGTACATCAAACTTAGCTGTCGGATTGCTCTTTGCAACATAGTAACGCAAATAGATTCATTCATAATACACAATATCCTCCCCAATCTTGTACCAAATCTCCACTTGGAAAAATCTTGCTGAACATCTCGAACCTCGTAACCGAATAATCCCCCATCCACAAATTCCAAAATAAACATCTCCCCTGCTATCTCGGTCTTACCAACCATCATCCGAGAGAGCAACAACTCTCGCAAAGTCTCGGAGAAATTAATAAATTCGAGGCCCCCTCGCCCATCCTTTCCTCCATTATCCGCGAAAATCCAGCCTCCGAAGTTGCAAGTATGCGATAACAATTTCTCGAAGAGAGCATCCTACCCCCGCCAGCAGTAACATCATACGGCTGGCACAGCAGAAAAGGGTTGCACGGCGCATTATACGTGTATAAGATCGGCCCCTTGTTTTCGCGGAACTTAATCCGAAGAGTCGGAACTTCCGCGTGCGAGAGCTTATAACCGTTCTCTATGACCGAGCATAGAGCGAAGGCAATATATGCGAGCTGCCGCCGCCATCGTGGAAAGCAAGGGAAATTGCTATGGTCGCGGACCGTTAACGCTGCTACTGCTGCTGCTGTGTTGCCGCTGGTTTCGTTCTGCGTTACAAGCGAAATTGCGAGAAAGAATATGTACGAGGCAATATATATATACGTGGCGAGTTTGGAAGATGTTTAAGAACGCTGAGTGTGCGCAGCAAGAATATTATGCATAGTGAATTATATCGGTTGCGAAGAAGGAGCTAATTTAACGCTCAAAGCACTTTGTTGTGCAGAGCGATTGTGCTGTAAGACACAATGCGATGATGAATTAGGTGATACTTTTTCAACTGAAACTTTGCGAGTGTTACGAAACTAATAAAAAAACGCTTTGTGAATTATGAGTGGTTTAATATTTGTTAGTTACCGTTTGGCAGTCGTGAACGCAAATCGTATGAAATATAATAATAGTTTTTAAGATCTTTTCATAAAAGATAATTTGGTATTTATATTCCTTTCTTTCCGTTCCCTTTCCAATTTTGAACTTTTCATTTACAATAATTGTTCCGAAATAGAGATATAATGGACAAGATTAGAAACGCCAATACAAAATTACAGTAAATATTCACCAGTTATCACAAGAAATATTCCACTTTAAGAAAAGTGACGAACTCAATGAAGCGCAAAATTTTCAAATTTCCCTTTGTGTACGGAATAGCTCACATCCGGTTACGGCGAAGCCACACACACACACACACACACACACTCGGAGCAATAAATATGTATGCTCTCAAACGCCGCGTTGGCCTAAGTTAATATTTTTTCATCGAAATCTCTCTCGAGTTCTCGTTTCACTTCCTCTACGAGGAAGCAATAAAAGCGGCGGCGGCGGCGGCAGACCGAACGGTTGCCTAGGTTGCAGCGCCGCGGCGTGGAAAAAAAGCCAAGCCATAGCTGCTGCTGCTGCTGCTGCGGCGGCGGCAACAACCGTACCGCTCACGCGCGCGGTGTGCAAAGAGCGAACAGAGAGCGCTTGGAAGGTAATTCGAGAGTTATTTAAACGAGAAAGAGCGAAACACCCGGAACGACCCAAGCCGCAGCAATCACCTCTCTCTCTCTCTCTCTCTCGCTCTTGTTGCGCACACGTACCGAGTCGTTGCTGCTGCTGCGAACGTGTGCGGACGTAAATACAATTGCGACCCGGCGCGCACAATAGCTTATGTCCCGAACGCTTAGCGAGAGACTCTCTTGACTAGAAGTATATACCCCCCGCCCCTCTCACACTCTCTCTCTCTCTCTCTCTCTCTCTCTCTCTCTATCTCTGTCGTATATAGAAGCTGTATGTGCACAAGCGGTTTATAAAAAGGTAGAGAAAGAATGGAGAGAAGTATTGCGACCGGGAGAGAGAAAAGAGATAAAAAGAGGGATTGGGTGAACTGGAATAGACCAGTATCTTTTCTTCCCTGACACTTAAGGTGACAATCGATTCATCTCTTAAGCGTATATTGTTCCTTTGGCTTCGTCTGCTTGCGCGCGTGTGAATGGAACAAATATTTATTGATAATTGTATGGAGAATCATGTGTTTTTTTTTCATGGGGTATGCTCAATTTTCTATTCATGTGTTATTTTCATCTTGATTCGGGAGATAAGCGATTGGAACCTTTTTTGCTTCAAATTCTGGTGGGTTGTAGGTTACACTGGTTGATGGATTTAGGTTCGGTATAGAGCTTAAATTACGTCTATTGAGTGTCATTTACGATTGATGCTTTATATATATTGCTGAATGGCCATTATCGTTGATGTATCACTGTGTGAATGTCAAAAATAGGATACAGTACAAAAAATGCGTTTACTATATTCCAGGTTCTATCAGATGAAATTCAATAATACTTGATGATTCTTGGGAAAGGTAAAAAATATAGCAAAGATAAACGTTTTGCTGAAATTAATAAATCATATGAATATTACGGGAATATTTTTAAAAAACAATCTGAACGGTAGTCAATTAACAATTCATATCTTTTGCAAAATTACTTCCACCCCTGAACTTATTCTATACACAAGCAACACTTGTATTAAAAAGTAGAATTAAAACTTGGAGAGTTCCGAAAAATTCAACGGAAAAAAGCTGCTAGAGAAATGGAGAACGACAATGTATACAAGAGACATAAAAAAAAGAGCGAGTACGAGGAAAAACAGAAGGGGCAGTGACGGGAAACCACGAGGGATAAAGAGTCTGAGAACGAGCGAGAAAGCAGCAGTAGCAGCAGCAAGCGAGCAAGAGAGAAAGAAAGAAGGTGGGGGTACGAGTGAAGTCTCTCTACTAAGTCTCGACACCCCTCTTCCTCTCTCTCTCTCTCTCTCTTTCTCTCTCTCTCTCTCTCTCCCTCTCCTAGTGGACCAATTTACGGGGCTCTTACGCTCGTGGGGTAGGTAATACAGTGCGGCGGCCTCGCGGACCCGAGGGGTCGTTTCCGGCCATTGTGTTGTGCCTCGCCCCGCTCGAGGGATTATTTTGGCGGGAAAAGGGATTTCGTTTCAGCCGCCGCGTCGCTACGTTTAGACTTTCCTTCTCCCCCCCCCCTCACTCTCTTGCACACCCCTCGGCTTATTGGCTCAGCACCTGCCATTGAGCGGGCTTAATTTTTTCTCTCTCTCTTCGAGCTACTATACTACCGAGCGTGCCCCGCGGCTCCTTTTCTCGCCTCGTTCTTCTCGCTGTTACGCCTCCTTGTCGTTGGCCGTCGTTGGCTCTATGCCGCTGTTCGTTTTCTCGAGAGAGAGCAAGAGAGAGAGAGAGAGTATAGAGTGGTGAACGGGGGGTATACGAGAAAAGAAAGGGGGAAAACAGCGTGTCGAAGGATAGATCCGAGGCACAGGGCGGATGTCACGTTGTTTATTGTGCCTGGTGATATTGTTTCGGCTGCCGTTTTATCTCGTTTTTTTGTTATTGTTGACCCTCTGTGTACCGGGGTGCAGACCTGATCTTTTTATTGGCGTGAGATTAGAAGCTTGTATGTTAATGACTTGTTGATTCTTCGGATTCTGACTTTGAGAAACCGTCGTTTTATTTAATGAGCCGTAAACTATATATGGTGCATTTAATGCCTGTAATAATTAACTTATTCTTTAATAAATTAAAGCTGCACGCAAGACTAATCAATCCACAGCTATATAAAATATAGAGAGAACGTAAAGGCAAACATTTATTCAACAATTGCTTATGCGCGTGAATTACCTACAAACACACATCAGATGCTAATTTGTTACAACTCCGAGGTAAAAAAAAGTATATAGCAGTTCACTGAGCAAACGCCGCGAGAATAAAGAAACAAACGGTCTCTCTGACCCTCGCTCACACACACATGAAATCGATCGAGGACAGTCTAGTAGAATCGTATGGCTCATTTCTTCGTACGAGAGAGAGAGAGAGAGAGAGAGAGGGAGAGAAAAAAGAAGCGACCTGTCTTGGCAGAAAGGAGAGCACGATAGTTTTTACAGCTGTGCATATTTGTTCCGCGCGTTAAACACCGTGCACGAATCGCAAAATAACGAACGGGAGGGAGGGGGAAGGGGTAAAGGGGAAAGAGAGAGAGAGGTCGGGCTGCTAAGGCGGTCTAAACAGGCCGATTAAAAGTATCAATATTTGCCGAATCGAGGGGGTCTTGTGTAAACTTTGCCTTCTATCCCTATTTCTCTCTCTCTCTTAGTCTCGTATACCCGGCGGTTTTTTTCTCGGGCTTTACACGACCAAAGCGCTTCTATACATGTATATTTTTTTTATTATACGGCAGAGGCCTTAGTTTCACAATTCCCGCCTATATTCACACTTCTTTCTTCTATTACTGGTCTTTTAGGAGCTTCATGTGCTATTTATAGAATCTCAACCGTTTTTCACCAACAAGTAGTTACAATATTTATTTATAATACCATGATTGACATTTATTCATCTTTGGTTCTAAAAATATTCTAAATGTGCTTATTATTATTTTCAAATGATATAAAGTTATTTTCAATTACTATCTGTAATGGCAAATACTTAAATTAATCATAAAAGGTGGACGTATACTTATCGAGTACAACTGAACACTTTTTTACACCCCTTCGTAACCGGTAAAACCCTAAAAAAATCAAAGCTTCAAGAACTATAAGCTCTAGCATAAACAAAAATGGACTATACGAAACCGTAATGTATATGAAAACAGAAAGAGAGAGAGAGAGAGAGAGAGAGAAGAGCATAGATAGAAGCGCAGCACCCCGGGCCTAGTCATCAACCCCCCTCCCCTATTTTTTATTCACTGCGTGTGCAACAGCCCTTTCACGGCCCTCCACGTGCTCCCCGTATATACATATTGTCCTCGCCGCGGCACATCCGGCATAAAGCACATTTAGGGGTGCGCTTGGTGGTGCGGTGAGAAAAACCCTCTTTTCGACCCCCCACATTTTCGACGACATTATTATTACCATAATCATTATTTGTACGTCGATCGGTCTCTTTCGGTGTGCTGCCCTGACTAAGTCGAGGCCGTTTAATTTTCTCTCTCGCGCTCTCTCTATCTCTCTCTCTCTCTCTGTCACTGGATTTTCGCTCCCTGTGCAGTGTCTGTGCGAGTGTGTGTGTGTGCATTCAACGAGGGGGAAAAAAGGAGGGAGGGGCTCACCGAGCACAGAGTGACCAAAGTAATTTTGTGTAGGGTCATGAACGGATATTGACTCGCCTCGTCGTCGTGAACATGGTTTTATCGTTATTGTAGCGAGTGTGTACCGCTGCTGCTGCTGCTGCGCGCCGCACGTGCGTCAGTACTCTTCGATGTTTACTTTCACGCAATACGGCGGTGGTTGACGCAAAAATGACTCTCCCCCCCCTCTCTCTCTCTTTCTGCCCCGTTTGATTGCGCGTGATATTTTTTTTTATTTTTTTCCCCATTCGCAGTGGGCTCTTTTTGAAAGCGTATGGGCTCTTGAGGGTTTAACGTTCCAATTTTGTTTATCCGCACGATATTTTTGCTATAGAGGGAGGGGGTGAACAAAACTGATCAGCGAACGGTTCGCTTTTATAAATTGTACCTGCAAGTGTCAGTTTTGTGTGTACTACACGCTCGTAGATGACTGTTAAAACAAAAAAAAAAGTTATTTCCCGGCTCACTCGTATCTCTTTTTATCTTCATTGTTAAACATTTTCCCATCCCAACAGTTGGCTACTTGAAACAAATAAAAGAAACTCGATTCATAGAGATAAAAGCGAAAGATATAGCAAGTGTTCTATCAAGCGTAAACTGATAGGTCCTTTGTGGTTGTAGAAATTCCAATTACCAAAGGCGTGCGGTAGCCTCCTTAAAAATTCATCGATCGTCACCTTTTTCCCAATTCGCAGGAGTCCCCGAAGAAACATATATATATTTTTATATCGTCCCCTCCTTAACGTTATTAGCATAAATGCGCACACAATCCGAAAGCGAGAGATAAAGCAGGCCGGGTTTCGCGCATCATGCCGCGATCACTTCGCTGCCCAGAGTATATAATCCGCGCTATTCATCGCTCGGCCGCACGATATAGACGCGCGCGACCATCGCTGTATATCTACGTGCTTTATCTTCTGATTATGCGGCACGTGTGTGTAGGCTGTTCACTCCCTCTCTTTCTCTCTTTCTCTCTTTCACAACCCCATGTATCTCTATCTTGTTCGCCTCATCTCGTATGAACTGCTTATTTTCGTGTTTGCTTTACACGCGGCTCAATCTTGATCCCTGATGCTTCTTTTTTTTTCTGTATATTTCTATTAGGGGTTTGGCCCAACGACGAAATCGCAGGAGCTTCGTTGTTTTCTTTTTTTTTATTTTTAATCGTATTAAGTGAGTTTATTCACATGGTAATCTTCATATGCGATTAAAAAGTGATTTCAATGCCTCATGAATATCATTATGTGATTTCGCAGTTGCGATCTTTTTATGTTAATTTGCACCTTTAAAAGGATAGTTGAAGGTTTATCTAGTGGTCTTATTATTTGATTGTATGATTATTAAAATTATTGGATCAATCTTACTATACGAAATAAGAACGCTGAACGCATAACATTTTTGTTGTCCTCCAATCTTCGAATTTATCTTTTACCTCGGCAATGCAACAACAAAAATATAAATAGTTTTTATCTATTCCCACAGAACTTGGTCTCTTTCAAATGCAAACCCGATCTCTATCTTCTATTTTTCTCTTTCTCTCTGACCCTTTCAGCTCGTTTATTCGGTTCACTTTGTTGGATGACGATCATCGTCATCGCGTCAAATCTCCGTAGTGCTGCAGCTATACTTGTGCGGAGGTCACGTACACTGTACGAGCGCATTACTCTCTCATTCTCATCTGTAGACACGTGTCTCGCGAGATTGGAAAATAAAAACCTGCTTAATAAGCCAATAAAGTACACGTGTAGGACAAAAATATCCATAGGACATAACAAGACAGGGGAACGATTAAATTCTTAATAGCGTTTCTTTCAGCCACTTTTTGTTTTTTAAGGTTAGACGGAGGCAGAGTGCTTAAATAGCAGTTAGATCGAGCTTAAATAATAGCCACGTCCGCGCTACTTAACGATGACGATCTCGTGCGCGCGCGCCGCCGCGTTTAAAGTCATTAAATCCCAACGCGCCACATGCACGGCCGCATTGATAAAGTTCCTCGGCAATTTCGCAATTCTCACGCTAAAGTAACTAAATCCAATAAATATCTATCCTCCCCCACCCCCGCCCCCCTCCTGCCCACCAACTCTCTTTCTCGTCATTACGTATAGACACAGAGAGAGTCAGTCTATGCGCACACGCAAATCCACACATCGTGCAATCACTCTCCAGTAAATGTAATCAGTATATATTCGCTCTCTCACGCACACATACATATATATACGCGTATAGATGCCTGTCAATCCGCGCTCCACTCAGTGGCGTAAACTTGTCTTGTAAATTTACACGCCGCGCGCGGCGACGGCGGCTGCGGCGGTGGTAAAGTTATTCAACACTCTCTTGCCATCGAGACCGTTCGATCGAAAGCGCCGGCGGCCAGCGCGCGTGGTTATACACGTACTTAGCCGTATTATATGCACCCAGACAAGAGAGATACATGTATATATACGGTCACGTGGCGCTCGGCTGCTGCTGCTGCTGCTACTGCTGTTGAGAGAGCATATATATGTATAGCCCCCGCGTGTGTATTATACGGAGGAGGGTTCGACACAAAGCCCATCGAGGAGTGTCGTGGGTCGATGCACACTTTCAGATTGAGTTAGCGCTGAATCGAATAATTCATCGAGCGCTCCACATCGAGTGTGTAGTCTAGTTCTCTCTCTCTCTCTCTCCTCTCTCTGCATATCCGTGTTGTTCGATTGTAGGCTTTTGATAGTCGGGGAATAATGGTGCTTTAGCTTGTTCGCTCTTTCGATTCTTTTTTTCGCTTCGTTAATTATACCGTTTCGCCTCACAATTTTGGCACTTTTGTGTAATGCCTGATGTTTCAGGTAAACGATGAATTAGTCATTTGTGTACTATATGCGAACGATTGTATTATTGTATTATATACAAAACAGAATCCTGGAATATGTGATTTGGAAAAAGCAGAGCAGAATTTCATATGGTAGTGCATGTGTCAATAATAATATAATGCATAAATAACTTACCATAATAATGAGTAAAATTGAATAACATCATTTCAGTTCGATCCAGTTATTGCATTATTTTATTTTATATTTAACTGTATAATTAATGTAGTACGATGCAATAAATATCAGATAATCCAATTCCATTTCTCGCTTAATGTTTATTTCGAATTTTGCCACTCAATCGGATTAAGGACATTACGAATATATTTAAAAACTGATATGTCCAACGCAGATGCGTCATAATAAAACTTTATAGAAACATTTTGCATTCATTCATCAATTAATTAAGCGAAATGCACAATTTATGCGAACTCTCTTTTCAATCCTCCATATATATATATATATATAGTGTGATATTGTAACAGTAAGTAATTTATTGGTGATGTAAGGTAGGATAGGACTGACTATGTAAAAATGCGGGATATACGGGATTGTCGTGTAAAGAAGGTAGAAATGTAAAAAGATTGTAAAAATCTGTGCATGGATGAATTCACATTAATTCTCTCTGATTACAAACAATGCATGCGTTTATGACCGCTAGATGGTTTTGAGCTTAGCGTATATCCAGCTGGAATAACATATATTTCCCGTGATCAGCTGGAACTCGATGCCCGAGGTCGAAAAGATTGTGAAAAAGCCCCACACACACGTAACATAGGGTACAGTTATAAGTATTCAGGGCAACGCAGCAGAGAAAAGAAACATAAATGGTATAGGGGAGAATAAAACTGATTTCCGTTTTATGAGCGACGAGCAGCTCTCGTGTTTGCCCTTTTGTCATGCTGCTCGCGCGCGCGTTTTTTTCTTTTTTTTTTTTACAAATTACGGAGTGGGGAGAAAAACGTATAACGGCTGTATGCTGTGTTTGTGTTTTGTAGATTTTTTTTTTCCAAGCTCTGATCGATGGGCGTTACATTAAAGAAATTGTCTTCGGTAGCGTAGAAACAGACACACACTCGCCTAACTCGTGTTATACTTGTTGCGCGCGCGCGAGCAGACTAAATCGAAATAACAAGAGATCGAATGATTTCCGATAATCCATTCGTTAACTTTCACTTTTATATAGGTTTGTTTGAGCTATACACACGCTATCTATACAGGGCTAGCGAATTAAAATTTCATTATCGCTAATTAAACAGTCAATCTTGTGAGCAGACCATATAGTTGGCTTTCATCGAATTACCATGTGAATGCGCTTCCAATTACGACAGAGAATTTTCCTTAATAAGTGGAAAAGTTTACTCAAGAACGCACACAAGGTATATATATATATATATCCACAGCAATAAGAATACAAATGATTGTGTTTGCATAATTATAGGCCTGTGTTGATAATATATCTATACATAAGACTCTATGTTACAGTTATACGAGTTCTTTATCTATTATTACAAAAATTACACCGCGACATTGTGTGGCGCGCGCGTTCACATATTTTTCAAACAATTCCAATATTAGATTTCGAAATTATCTATTACAAAAATTACGCTGCGACATTGTGTGGCGAACGCGCAAATATTTTTCAAACAATTACAATATTAGGTTTCGAAATCATTCGCCGCCGCGGTTTTCCCTTCTATTTCTTTTTTCTTTTTGTCGTGTCACTTTATGAATCGCATAGTTAACGAATTGGTGATCGAATGGAAAACAGCGGCGGCGAATGTTTATTCCGCTGGCCCCCATTGTCATGTATATATATATACAGCACGCGGCATATGAATGAATCTTTCATTGAAATTCCCGTTAATTAACATTTGCATTATACAACGAATTTTCTCGTTATCCCGAGCGCGGAAAATAACGAACGATAAAACTTTAAATTAGAGCGCGCAGCAAAATTTGTATGCGTTTGTGTGTATGTGGGAGTGTTCCATTAAGATATATATATCCCGGGATGGACGAGCACGCGGTGCACAAAAAACAAATGCGCGTCGAGAGCTGACCGGACGATAAAATTCTTTAATTATTTCGACAAAATGAGCATCTATTACGCAAAAGCTGGCATTTTATATATATAAAGCATTTATATATTATGCTGGTAATCCGGTCGCGCGCTCGAACGGCACTCAAAGAGACAGAGAGAGAGAGAGAAGCCTCATTAAACTCGGCAACTCTCTCTCTCTCTCTCTCTTGCATTGATAACAGCTGCATAACTCGCCGACGTAATTTCTTCGGCGCGGCGCGAGAAAAAAACAAAGACGAGAGGCCGTCATCGAGGCTTTATCAGGTCTGATGCGCCGTCGCTGACCCTCGTCGCGAAATATCTGTGAAAAGTTGCATCGACCGCACACGCACGAAATCTACCAACTACTAAAAAGAAAAATCAGCCGTTCGCGAATCTAAAGGGTAAAAAAAATCCAGCTCTGATATACATACACAAAGTTACAAAACCGTAACAATGTTTGCAAAAGAATAGTTGCGAGGAAAATTACGCGTAAACAAGCGCGGCGGCCTCGGTAATTGTCACGCTCTCAGCCGGTCAGCTTCTATATGTGTGTGCTTATGCGTATCCAAGTAGCCGGCCGCCGCCGCCACCGCCGCCGCCGCCGCTGGCACTGTATCGGTTTACCTCGGCGCGACCATAATATCGCACGTGGTTAAATATCTATCGTTCCTCTCTCTCTCGCGGCGGCGGCGGCGGTGCACGGTAATCGCCGGACGTTAAATTTCCCTCGTTTTCTCTCTCTCTCTCTCTCTCTCACTCGAGCTGCCGACACATTACTAACGTAAACATGTGGCCTGCGCGAGTATCTGTGTGTGCCTGTTGGGTGTGTATGTGTGCGAGAGTTAATGTGTATTTATGCACGCAGGCCGCCGACTATAAACGGAGCCTTTTAAAGATGTATTATGGAAGGTCTTTATGGACGCGAAAGAGTTTCAGTTTTCGTGGGATATATATATGGGACTTTTTTTTTTAATTAGCGGTTTAGTCACGCTTTTATGGGTTCGTTGGGTGAGAGGCGAGATTGAATCATGGGGGTTAGAGAGTTTCGAAATAGGTGGGGATATTGAAATGAAATTCGAGTGTGTGTATTGGGGCCGAGCACTGGATGTCTATGGTTAAATATTTCGAAATGTGGAATTGTTGTTTGCGAAGCGGAGGTGATTGGTATATCCTAATTGGCTCTTGATGGCGCGTGTGTGAGTATGTTTCAATATGGCTTCTACCATTGTGTGTCGATGGAAATTAATGGAGGATTAATTTATGCGGTGAGACGCGAGTGTAGATCTTGCCAATTCAATATTTTTAATAATTGTAAAAAATTGTATTGATTTTTATGTATAATGAGAATTGATAGGGTAGATACCATTATATAATAGCTGTGTATGTTTGCTCGATACGAAAATTTAAAAGATAATGTTACATTGAAAAAATCTTTTTGATAAACTTTGACTTGCAAGTTTACTTACTGATACGTTTGCACAGATGTTGTATTATATAAAGTCAAACACATTTCAGGGATAAGAAATTTAAATTACATTTTCAGCATATTTTTTCTGTTTACAATTTTAAAAATTAAAATATATAAGTCAGAGTTTTTATTGGAAAATTTTTAATTTCTATTCTGTTATGTGTTGAAAATCATTTCTAGCAAATATTGCATTATGAAATGGAAAAATATTTTAATGCATTCTTGCAAAAACTCTTTAAGGAAATAGTGACATTGCTATTAGTGGTAGCTTTTTATTATGAAAACGAATATTTATAGTGCTTACGTTATCAACGAATTTATAGTAAGCAATCATTTCAAATAATATCCTTTTTTTTAAATTAGTAAATGTGACTGGTTAAATCGATTTAAGTATATATAATAAAAAGTACATTAATTAAACAAAATATATTCTTTAATATAAAATTCAAAAAATGCTGGATTTTTTTTATATTAGAATAAAATAATTTAATTTAAAGTACAACAATAAACGATAATAATAAATTTTTTTAATGATAATTCAAAACAAAATATTTACAAAATAAATATGATATTCATTTAAATGTATAATAGACAATGAATAAAGTTTGTCCATTACTAGACTGAAGATAATAGAGCTATTAACCTTATTTAAGTGCCTTTACACTTATTTTATGAGTGCCAGTCTTTTTCTTTTTCTAATTTATGAATTGTTGATTTATGAAAACAAGGTTAATTCTACTTTTTGTCAACCTTATATATTTAATGGAGCTTTTTGTAACAATACAGCTGTACAACGGTGATAGATAGATTTAAAATAATTAACCAAGCATAAAATGCATTCTTTCATCGGCATTTACAAAATGCTTCTACCCATTATATGTGGATTAATATATATATGTAAATATATATGCATGTGTTACAGTTTCATAACCTTTTGTAATACATTGATGATGCATATTCAATACCACTCTTGCTGCAATACATTGTCGTTAAATTTTTATCTCTCTTCACTTTATTACACACAAGGTTTATTAATTTCAGCAAACATACCTTGTTAAAATTCATCATATCCCTGTTGTTCCTCCTCTTAATCCCTCATTTTCTTGAATTAAATAAGATTTAGAGTCAACAACAAACAATCAAAGGTTATTATTTCCTTTAAGTGCTCTAATAGCTACTAAAATGTTTTTAAACAGCAATAGCAACAACTAAAACAAAAGGACTAATAAAATCTGTTAACTTCCTTTTTTTTCCATTGAAACTTTCACCATTCATAAACAAAACCGTTATACCTCTAAAATAAAAAAAAACTACAAATCTCTCATCAATTAGAATAAAAAAAAGACATTCCGTTTCAAGGCACAGTGAGCGCAATTACAAAAATCAACGTTCATAGGCGCAATATTTGAAGTAATTCGAACTACACGAGCAGCCGTCACAGTCAATGTGCGCTGCAGCTATTTCAATTAAGCCAAAGCGACTCCATCACTCAGAGAGAGAGGGAGAGAGAGGGAGAGAGAGAGAGAGAGTGAGCAAGGAAACAAAACCCAAACAGCTCCAATAAAAACCATTAATTGCCACTCGAACGCCTTTTGCCTCCTCCCCCCACCAAAAGCTCCACTCTCTATAATCGCATTTAACCTCTCGCCATTATATACCTCTACACTCTCGTTCCCGCACACATTCGCACACAGTATACAGAGGGATTCACAGTCCCTATAGGTATACATGTACATATACATACATACACACATGTGCACACATAAGTATCCACTTACCGGATGCCTGGCAGCTGCAGCCGCCGCCACGGCGGCCGCATTGATTCCGGCGCTCGGATACATTTTCCCACTCTCTCTTTGCTTTCCTCTTCTACCGCCGCCGCCTCCGCCGCCGCTTACGGGCCGCTTCTCCTCCTCTTTCGCAGGGAAAAACACTTCTCTGCTCCGCTGCTGCTGCTGCTGTTGCTGCTGCTGCTGCTGTTGCTTGAACGACACCGAGCCACTGCTGCTGCTGTTGCCGCTGCTGCTTCTGCCGCCGTCGTTGTTGTCGTTGTCCTTGCGGGCGTTACAAACGGAAATAAAAGAGTAAAGTCTTAGGATGTCAATTTTTGCGAGCTTCGCTGACCCTCATGCCTCTCGTATCTCTTTATTGCGTTTACTTATTCAGCCTCTGCGTAATTCCCTATACGCATTCAACACTGCAACAAGCTTGCGATTATTATGACGGAACACCACTTGTTGTTCACTCGGAGCGCACCCACTGAATCATTAAACAGGTACACCTTTTATTTAATTTTTCTTTTCTGTTACTTCCGAATACTACCGGAGTATCGTCTGGTAACAATGCACTGTTGCTCCGTTTTGATTTTTTTTTTTCGTTTTGTTTACACGCACGATTTGGCAGCTGACTGTGAGCGAAGATGCCGAGGCGCGAAAGCCCAGCCACACTTCAGGGGCAACTTTTTCCTGCCGCGTTGGAACGCCATCCGAATGTAATGCCGAAACTACACACTGTCAACGCTGTCGGCGATCGACGATCCTCACGACTCGATTCTTTTTTTTTCTGTTCTTCCTTTCCTTCCCTATCGTCCAATAACCACTCTACGCATTTATATGCGTACTCCGGACAATTTTCGAATACGCAATTGATCGCCGCTGAATAGGAGAGAGGGGGAAGGGGGGAAAAAGTGCAGCGAGAAACCGAAAGTGTACACACTCGGAATGAGAATGGAAAGCGAAAGCGAGCAGCCGAGACGCCGCGCGCGTCTTCTCTCTTCTCTCTCCGTGTATATAGCAGTAGGATAGAGAGCGGAGCACGGTCGGCAAGGTAACCGCTCGACCTTATCGACTCGATGAGCACGAGGTGCAAGAGAGAGAGAACTTGATAGACGTTATCCTCGTTCCACCCGCGCACCGCATATATACGTATATATATAGACACGACGGCGCGCACAGTGAATATTTCGTGTGCAGTCAACGAGACGCACTATTAACGGAGCGCCGCTGCGGCCGCTACACACAAGCACCACTGTGTGCGCAGGTTATTATTTTTACGAACCTGGCGGCGCGACACGCGAAACAATTCTATCTCTCGTCGGCGCTCGAAAGCGCGATCGTGAGTGCAGGAGCGAGTGAGAGAGAGAGCGCTCGAAAAAGACGACGACAGAACTCGTGACACCACACGAGGCCACCGAAGGCGCGCTTCAAGCGGACACACACGGACACACTTTTTTTTATTACCTACATTCACCTCTCCTCTCTCTCTCTCTTTCTCCTGTACAGATACAGCTAAAACACTGGTCACGGATAAAAAGTGAGGTTATGCAGAGTAAGAGAGATACTATGTCACACACAAAATAACACGCACGCACTGTATTTAACACTCTTCAGTTGGATCCCTCGATGACGAAAAAAAATTGTGTACATATATATGTATATATGTATATGTGTATATATATATATCCAGCGGTATATAGAAACCGATGGATCCGCCGAGGCTGTTCAACGAGAGTCACACTACCAGTACGAGATTGAGTGAGAGAAAAAGAGAGAAAAAAGTGAGAGAGAGTGTGGGAGAGACAGAGACAGTATACGCAGAGAAATCACAGTCGGCGCGTTAAAAAGTTGCGTGGAATCGACGAACCTCTCTCGGCGGCAGCCTCGAACGGACTGACGGGCACCGGAGTAGAGGGGGCAACTTCATCCCCCCCCCCCCCGCCGCTAGTCAGTGACGACTATACAGCCACGACGCTGCCGCCGCTGCTGCTGCTGCTGCTGCTGCTGCCTTCTCCTCTTTCTCCCTCTCGCGCGCGGCGCGCTCGTTCTCTCGCTTGCTCTCGCTTCGTCACTATACCGCCACAGCTCGAACACACACACACATGCAGCCGGTACACACAAATATATACTGCACGTACACGAGGCGATATTCGCGTCCCCCGCGCGCCGCTGTGCCCCCGTTACACCCCTAACTAAGCCGCGACGCTCCTCTCTCTCTCTCGCTCTCTCTCTCTTGCTCGCATGCTCTTCATTGCTTTCTCGCTCCTTTTTTCTCTTTTGCTCTCTCTCTCTCTATCTCTCTTGCTCTTGTACACACTCACACACGCGCACGCGCGTGCTCGCTCGGTCGCTCTTTCCCTCCTAATTGTCTCTATCCTTTTCTTGCTCTCTTTCCCTCCACTCGCGAGCTCGCACATACACACACACACACATATATATATATATATGCACGTGCACATGCACACACACGTTCATTTACTATTTATTTCTCTATCTCTCGAATACACACCGCGCGCATATGTATGCGCACGTTTTATTTCGCCGTCCTTCTCTTACACCGCGCTCTCACACGTATATTCTTTCGAACACACACACACACACACACACACATACACACACATGCAGAGCTGTTACCAACACAGATGCACACGTTTGTATAGCTCTCCGTCTCTGTTGCTCGCTCACAGACGCACAGCTTGTATACTTTCTCTACTTGTCTCGCTCATGCGCACAGTTGGGGAATTCCCCTGTCTCTCTCTTTCTCTCGCGCTCTCTCCCTCTCTGTCTCTCACGCGGCGCGCACTCGGGGAGCGAACGAGCGATGTTTCTCTCGGCTCTGCGGGCTATCTCTTTCTCCCTTCCTCTCTCTTTCTCTTTCTTTCTCTCTCTCTCTCTCTCTCTCCCGCTCTCTCAATACTCGCTCTTTCTCCTTCTTTCTCACTCTCTCGACGCCGCTTGCTGCTACATAGCCCGAGACTCGACGAGCAGCTCTCGCACAACCCCGGCCCCGGCGAAACTTCCATGGTATTAACCGGCGCGCGAGCGCGATAGCTCCTTTACAATTAGTCGCTCCGTTACGTAAAAGCCTGCGTCCTCTCTCACTCATTCTCCGCTCGTCTTCTCTCTCTCCTTCTCGGGCGCTCGATGTTTTTATCTCTCTCTCTCTCTTTCGTTTAGCAGCGTAAAACGCGACCACGAAAATCACAGCTTCGTTCTTTCTTCGTCTATCTTTCGGTCTACTTCGACTTTTTCGTCCCTTTTTCTTCGTCGCTTCCTTATTAAAACGAGCTCGAGAAAGACTCTCTTGGAAGTTGTGGGGAAAATGCTTGCGCCGGATTTCCGTGCTCACTTCTTTCTTTTTCCTTATACTTCTACATCTCTACCGGCTCTCTTTCTTTTCATACTCTGCTTTTTTGACGATCGATGCGCGAAGAGTTTATCCTCCTCCCCTTCACCTCGCCTCTACCTATAATCTTGTTATAAGCGTAATTAATGTGCCAACCATTAACTTCGGATTCACCACCGCACACTCGCACTTCACGTGTGTGCATACACTATACCTATCGTGCATTCCCTTAAGCCAGTTTTCGAAATTCAATCGGGCGCGCTAAACTATTTCCCTTATACTATATAATATATAGGAACAATAGCGCGGGAATATTTGAATTTTCGAAAATAGAACGAGACGAACGACTAATGCGCGACCCTCTTTTGAATGAAGGAAGTGACGCTGAGGCAAAGAAAAAGTAAAGAAAGAGAAGAGACGAGAGAGAGAGAGAGAGAGAGAGAGAGAGAGAGAGAGAGAGAGAGAGAAGGGACGAGGGAGAGAGGGAATGGTGCGTGTTGCGTATACATCGACGATATAATTCATGCTCGCCTGCTGTATGTCATTGACTAGTCGACGAGCGATCTCCACAATGTCGCGTGACGCATGCACACAGAAACGCCCGACGTGGTTATTAAACGCACGAACGCCTCGACACGCAGGCCCGAGCGCCGAGCTTGCCTCTCTGTATATCTCTGTCTCACTTTGTTTCTCTCTCTCTTCGTCTCTGACTCGCTAGCGCTCGCCCTCATACACATGTATATCCCGAATTATCATTGCTGCTCCCTATTTCACTTTTCTCTCTTTGTTCCCCTCCTAGCTTCTCTCTCTCTCTCTCTCTCTCACTCGTTCCCTACCATATACTCGTTTACTAATTCTCTTTCGCTCTCTGAAATTTTCGTGGCGAAAATTGTGCAACTCTAATTTGAGTGAAAAATTGACTCGACTCCCAGTGTAATAACGCTTAATTTGGCGAGAATGTCGTTTTCCTCTTCTCTCTCTCTCTCTCTCTCTCTCTCTCTCTCTCTCTCTCTCTCTCTCGCTCTTTCGCTCTCCCCCGGTTTCGCATTTTAATTGCAGAGTAGGGCGAAAAAACGCGCATAACTTCGCTCTCTCGCAGCTGATTGAATATTCAAATTGTCCGTAAATCGACATTTCGACTCCGCCAAAGTATATGTATTTTCTTTTTTACTCTCCTCCCCCCCCCTGCCCCGATCATTTATATAGGTACTGTTCTCTTTGCCGGCATGTATCTATTACGGACACGCGCACACCCTCGGAATATATATACTCATATACTATATACTACACAGATATGCATGTATAATGCGTATTTATCTTTTTTCTGTTGTGTTGTCGCCGCCACCGCGCGCGCGAACAAGGGGGAGAGTCGAACGGTGTATATCATGAGCGCACGCGCGGACGCGTGGGAGGGTAATAAAAATCGGAAACTGCCGCGAGGAGTGAGAGAGGGAGAGAGGAGAGAGGGGGAGGAGAGAACGAGCACGGATTTTGATTCAATTAAGCGGTTCCGGCTTGAATTCACGTCCGACCGAATATTACTACAAGCCCGTTAATGCCAGCCGTAAATAGAGAGGGAGATAGCGGCGGACGGCAAGGAGAAAAAAGA
This sequence comes from Megastigmus stigmatizans, assembly GCA_900490015.1. Lineage (NCBI taxonomy): Eukaryota > Metazoa > Arthropoda > Insecta > Hymenoptera > Megastigmidae > Megastigmus > Megastigmus stigmatizans. The sequence goes on from UELV01156933.1 coordinate 38,937, forward strand.
AAGAGACAGGAGATAGCGCAAAAAACGTTAGCCTGTCTATATACATATACATATATATATCTATATGCATCTATATATACGCTTACAGTGTATAGTCTGTCGTATATGGAAAGGTACCCAACACACACACACACACACACACACACACACACACACACACACACATACATACATACACGTGCACACAGTTTACATAGGCATATCTACAGACAGCAGGGCGAAATTGCTTTTCTTTGTTCGATCTGTGCGCACACACCGACTAGTCGTCCTAGTCGTATACTCTCTCCCTCTCTCACACTCTCTGGTGTATAGTCATATTTTTATATACCGACCGACGAATCGCAAACCATTTTCCCCAACAAGCCGTAATACTCATATACGCAAAGTGTGTGAGTGCACTATATGGACGCATATGCGATACGCTCTCGCGCATAAACATAACGTATTAGCCTAAAAATACACGCGCTTCGTGGCGGAGGAGAGGGGAATTTAGGAAAAATATACATATATATTCGAGAGAGGTGGTTGCATATAGACGCAGTGTCTATATATATATATATAATATAAGGTATATGAGGTATGATTGAGCGTGTGGATAAGCGATATTATGGAATGTATTTATTTAAGTATTTATGCAAACCGAGTCCGTTTCTGGCCCACAAAAGCTGAAATAAAATAACTATATATATGGATATATACCTTATTACATGGGCCGACACCCATTTATAGAGTGTAGACGGTCAAAATCAGTGTAGTTATCTTACGCGAGAGCTGTTCGCGATGTTCCTTCAGTCATGTAAGACGCGACTCCCTCTTATGGAGAGTAGGAGCGAACCAGACGTGTGAGCGAGTAAGTGTTCAACAAGCCGCCATAGAGGAAGCTGCATCATAGCCTCGTGCCTCGCGGTTGATCCCTTCCGTCAAAGAGTATATACAACCAAGCATACGCTTAGAAAATCGGTGTCGGGATAGTATCCTCGGTGCGAAGCGCGGTGCAAGAACGACTAGGTAGTGCAGCGATACGGACTCATAAAATAATAGAGAAGAGAGAGAATGGGTGAATAGGTTTGGGCTCGGTGCGCATTTTGACAATGAATAAATGATGTTTCGTGAAGAATGAACTAAGAACCTTGTCATTAACGCCACCCTCTGGACAACCTAATCCTAAAAAACCCCGCGAGCTGTATAGGCTGGCATACTTATGTGTATATACGTGTGTGTGTGTGCGTGTGTATGTGTGCGCGTGCGTGTGTGTACGCTTATACGGGTATATAGTAGTCGGTCGTCGCCGTCATTCCCTTCTGCGCATCAGTCGCTTAAACGCGGAGTGGCAGGGAGTAGGGGGTTGGGGTGGGGTGAGCGAGCGAGAGAGCGACCGGCAGGGCATAGGGGGAGGGGAGGCGAGCGAAACGACGTGACGAGCATACACGGGTATTAGCCCCGCTCGGTTGCCTACCATATACCTACTACTACCACCACTGCTGCTGCTATACCCTGCCTGTGCACCACCTCTCGGCGCTCCTATACTCTCCTCGGGGCCGCACTGTGCAAACACACAAGTCGAAAGTTTTTCGCAAAATGGCCGTCGTCATCGTCGTCACACACGGATGTCCGCATAAACTCACTCGCGCCCCCTCTATCTATACGTCTGACGTAATTCCCCTCTCTTTCTCTCTCTCTCATATTCGTGATTTCTCTGGGAGAGAGTGAGAGAGTTGGCCCACAGCGAGGAGTGAGACAGAGAGTAAGAGAGAGAGAGAGAGCAATGCCACAAATATGGCGCCCCCTATTTCCTAACCCCCCTCCCCCTCCGTCCTTGCCGCCCCCGCTCCACCTCGCAACCCCTTCATAGCACGGCTACGACCAAAAGTGAAGGATAGAGAGAGACGAAGCGAGAGAAGCTGAACGGCTGCTCTTGTTGGCACAACGCTATATAGGGGAAAGGGGAAGAGAGAGAGAGAGAGAGAGAGAGAGAGAGAGAGAGAGAGAGAGAGAGAGAGAGAGAGAGAG